>CAUYLG010071412.1:0-32439 GCA_963573385.1 Cacajao melanocephalus | reverse complement strand
GTGGGGTTGTGCTGCAGCTTCAACCCATTACTCTTGGTTTTTTGACGTTCATTTTCGCTTGTATTTTGTCAATTAAATCAAAACTGTGTTCAAAAAAAAAAAAAAAAAAAAAAAAAAAAAAAAAGCAATATGAAGAAATGCTTCACTGAAGAGAAGACATTTACTAGGTGCTAGGACAGAGGGGAGAAGACTGCTTCCAGTTCTGCTTGCAAAGGCTAATATTTGAGTTTAGCCTTGAAGGATGAAATTATCCCTTTCTGGGGTCTTTGAATTTTGGTAGGGGTTTCCACCAGCTTAGTTTAGGAAATCCCTCCTTCCTGATTATACTAACCCTCTTAATGTTTGATTCCTTATAATCCACCCCTTTACCAAGTAAGCATTATGTTGGTGAAAAAGATGAGAAAATTGCAAATTCAGAGTAGATTGCTAGTTTAAGTAGGAACCAGGGTTCAAGAGAGGGGAAAATAATAATTGTGGAAGAAAACAATCTATATGGAAAAAATGGAAAACAACATATTCAAGCCCAAACTGGTTCCATCATTCAGGCAATGCTGAATACATGTATATGTATGTGTATGTGTATATGCGTGTGTGTGTGTGTGTGTGTATGTGCGTCATCTTCAAGAAATCTTTTGTACTCTAGATTGTTGGTTATTTAACTAAACTCTCAATGTTATCAAATTTTTCCCTTATTTATCATCTTATACTTAACAGTTCTTCCATTAACTTTAATTGAAAGAGAAGGCAGGTAGGAACAGGGTGATTGGGTCACTTTTCTTGATATAAGTCCCAGTGAATTAAACACTTTCTTTTTCCTGCTAGCACTTTGTAGGCTAGGATTTCCAAAATCTCTTTCCAACGTGTCTACGTTTCCCTGGGGAAGAAAATGCTTTATGGTATTCTAAAGTAATAGAGATGCCTCTCCTTAGGGCTGAGGCTCCGCAAAGTACTTGTGAAATGTACTAATCCCCACAGTTTACATGCTGAAGTAGTGGTGAAATTATCAAAGATTTGTGGTCAGAAAATAAGAACATTCTGTGAGTCTCTGACTGCTGTAACAGGAGTTGACTCTTGGAGGTCACCATGCTTTCGATTAAACACTAAGAAACCTGTTCTGTTTTGTGTAAATTATTCTGGCAGGGTAATTAGTTCTAAAATTTTTCTATATCATCCTCAAGAGGGAAAAAAAAAACTTCTGGATCTTTGAACCTCAAAGCAAGTGTCTTTCTATTACAGAAAAATCATTAAGATATTTGATTTGTTGAGCATGTCTCCTTGCTCTGTCAAAATGTGAGGTAGGGAAGCTGATCTCATGGTTTAGATGCCATGGGTTTAAAGGCTCAAGTATGGTTTTCCCTTATCTAGGTGTTCTTTGTGATCACTGCTTGCTGTAACAACTGGTAATGATCAAATTATGCCCTAGAAGAATCTTTTACTTGCTGTCATTTTTTCCACAGTCAAGTTCTATGATTTAAAACATACATATTTTTTTCAAAGCTATAAGCACATGTCCGAAAGAGGCAGCTCTGCTGCTAACTTTTCATAACCGAGGAGCTAGTATGTCCTTCCAGTCTCCTGAATTTTTATCTCTCATCGAACAGTCCTTAAATGGAAAGCAATACTTTTAGCTTAGTCTAGGTAGGGACTGTACTTGCAGAGACAGAAGTTTCCAAATATCAGGGCAGAAAAAATGGTTCTTGCCAAGTCATTTCTTTAAGCTACATTTCATTCCTAGGGTGTAAAGGAAAGAAAGTAGGTAGGAGAACAAAAAGACAAAAATCATTTATCCCAAATAAATACCGTCGGTAGTTAACTCAAGAAAATAAAAACACAAATTTTGGGAGTCTTATCATTCCTTGTTAAAGTCTTGGAAATGCCTAAAACTTGCTGCCAGTTGCTCCCATGAAAACAGCTCTTTCTGATTCAGTAGGTGAAAAGATGACACAATTAAATGAAACTATTATATTCCCTATCCTTTCCTTTTCCATTCTTTGTTTTTGATTATCCTTTGAGCCGTTCAAAACAATTCTATATGCCATGGAAACACTATATAAATAAATGTGACATGATTGAATTTTTAATGTATCTCATTTAATTTCTCAAATATTTATTGTGCTGTAGGTATGTATAAGGCACTGTGTTAGACACCAAGGCAAATAAATATAAAAATAGTTTCCTCTCTATCACTTCTCTGCAATGGCAGAAGATGACAATGTTCTTCCGTATACCAGTGGTGTTTAATCCAAATCCATCTCTATCCTGCTCCCCTCAACCCACCTGCTGCAATTATTCCTTGCTCCATTTTGTCAGTTGCTCACCCTCCATGCAGCTCATGCTGGGTGAGTTCCCACCCCAACCTAGTGAAACAAACCTTAGTTCAAGCCAATCTCAGTGATTTCTTTCTGCTTCCCAGTATTGATTTGGGCACTGGAAGGTGTTGCAATTCTAGGACATGAGAAGGGAATACTGCTAACTTTTCAGTCATCAAACAAGATAGTAATAGTAAAACTAATAACTTGTGCTGAAGATTGACTTATTAAAGTCACCCATTTAATGCATAACTTATGTGCATATAGACTGCATGGTGGCATCAGTTGTTTAAACCAGTCATAAAAATATTAACTTTTATTTCTTGTTTAATGCCACCAAAGGAACTCACCTCACCTTGAAAAAATATTTGGTCATATATGCAGTCATGCACCACATAACAATGCTTTGGTCAACAGGTCACATATAAGACAGTGGTCCCAAGATATTATAATGCACATGCTTCATACACCTAGACTATTATTTATCTTTTATACAATATTTCTACTATGCATTTTCTATGTTTAGATACACAGATACCTACCATTGCATTCCAATTGCCTACAGTATTCAGTACAGGAACATGCTGTACAGGTTTACCACCTAGAAGCAGTAGGCTTTACCGTATTACCTAGGTGTTACTGGCTATGCCATCTAGGTTTGTGTAAGTATACTCTATTATGTTTTGCACAATGTCAAAATCATCTAATGATACATTTCTCAGGATAAATCTGTCATTAAGTAAGCATAACTGTAATTTAAGCAATAAAACATCTAAGAATAACAAAAATCTGATCATTAAAAAGCACATAATTACTACATCATGAAATTAAAATAATGAAGAAAGTGAAATGAACAGGAATATAGTTGATCAACTGCATAAATAATAACAATGAATTACTATAATTTTAATCTCAAATTACGGGTTGGCAAGCTTTTTCTGTAAAGGTCCAGATAGTAAATACTTTTGGTTTTGTGGGCCATAAAGTCTCTGTCAAAACTACTCAACTCTGCCACTGTAGCACTAAAGTAATCATAGGAAATACATAAAGAAATGGAGATGGCTGGGTTTTAATAAAACTTTATAAAAACAGGCAGTGAACTGGCTTTGGCTCATGAGCTTAGTTTGCCCACATCTATCTTAAGTGAAAACCCATTAAATAACTCTTCCAGAGCTTTCCTTATGTAAAACTCTAATAACAGCCACTAGTTGAGTCTTTAAATAATCTTGAGGGCTTGATTCCAAATGTCCTAAAATGGCTGATTGGTTAAAAAATACACTCAGTATTTAATTTCAATGTATACGTATTTGCTTTTATTTTGCCCATGGGGAAACCAAGAAAAAAGGCAAAAATGAAAGCTCCTGTTAATATTTTAAAGATGGGACATTCTTCAGAATGGTCAAGTTTATTTTGGGCCATGATCCCAACAGAGATAATAGTGCAGTCTTGAAATCTTTGAAAGGTGCCAGAATATTCAGAAACTGCAGTGACAGAAGTTTTGGTCAAGATGCCAAAGTCTTGTGCAATAGTGATTGCTGCTCCAACAAGACATATAAATATGTGTAAATGTGACCAGCTGAGACAAGAACTTGGATAGAAAACTAGGTTGTCGGAGAACATAAAGGAAGTCATTTGCGAGACCATGGTAAAAAGCACATGGCTTAAATAATTCCACATCTGGTAGGGACCAACACAGGATCATATAGTGGCAGCAGACACTTGAGAACTTTACATGGTAAAAGTCCTAGGGTGCTAAGAAGAGCATCCAAGAAGAAAATTACAAAATAACTTGCAGGAAAATTTGTCATTCTTGGTGTTTACTAGAGTAGGTGGATGAGGCAGCTTCTATCTATAAGGGTCACCAAAGTCAACTTGGACAGATCATATCCACTGCTCTATCTTTTAATATAATTGATGTATTCGTGTTTTCTCTGTCTATTGACTAGGAACTCCTTGATGATAGGAACTCCTTTTGACACAGTTTTGAATCCTCTATCGCAGGTAGAACTTAAAGCCCCACATATGTATCTCCTTCAGGTTGCATATCCATTGGTATTATGAGAAAGAACAGTGAGACACTGTAGAAAGCCCTCTGGGTGTCACTCCCTCAGTTTGGCTCTAGAGAGAGAAGGCATAAGATACTCGGGTATGGTTCCAGCCTTAGGTTCATCACCATGGCCCTATGGAAACAAAAGGTCCCATCTACTTTATCAAGGCTCTGAGAGCCACAACAATGAACAACTAATTTTTCCATACTGATATTGTTGTTGTTTCCTTTGTGATTCCCTGTTCTCTATTTCATACACCTTCCAAGACTGTGTTATTGAATAGTGGGTTATAGCCTATTAATAAATTAAGAAAATTTAGTGGATCATGACAATGTATTTTGAAACTGAAACAGAATAAGACAGAAGAGGATAAGAGAGAATAGCATAAAGAATATCCAAATGTATCTTTGATAAAGATAAGCTGTTTGGCTTCATGAATTTCCTGGACTGAGATATAAAATGTACTTCTCACTGCAGATAGGTTGTGGACAAAAAATCTGCAACTTGCTGTTCTAAGACAAATAAACAAATAAAAGTCTGTGGTACATCCTGAGAACAGGCTGTAAACTAAATGGATTTCTTCTTTTAGATGAAATAGTATTTCATATAAAATAGCTTTGATAGTGAGATCAGTAGACAATAGGAAGTCTTGACACTTTTGTTTTGTTGTTTGTTTTTCCAACAAAGGAGTACCTACTGTGGTTGAAGATTCACTATGGTGATTTTACAGGTGGTAGATAGAATAGAGGAGAAGCCCTGAATTGAGGCAAGTAGGTGGGAGTCCATGCTATAATTAAAATGATGCATAATGATGCAATGATATGGGGTTGAGGGGAAATACAGGACAAAGTGATATGGTGATGGCAAAAATGACGATGATGATGATGATGATGATGGTGGTGGTGATGGATAAGTTTTATGGAGAGTATGGAAGATGTCAGGAAGTGATTTAAGCTCATTATGGTTATTACTTCATTTAAACCTCACATCAACCCTGTGAGACCGTCAGGGAAAACTGGAAACTGAGCATGAAGTAAAGCAGTAAGGAAGTGTTGAGGTCCTTTTAAAATCATTACTGGAGACACTGGGAGAATGAGAGAAAGGTAATCAATGCTTTTTAGAGATACAGGGAAGAGTGAGAGAAGGAGCTTAATTTAAATGCTTATTATTAAATAATATGCCTGCATGCATTCATTCACATCTCAACAATTTGCTGAGGGCCACTGGTGTATCAGGCAGTACAGCTGGTGTTCCGGATCAAAGACAAGTAAGACATAGCCCTACCCCATGGAAAATCACCATCCTCTGTGTGAAGATCACAGAAAAGCTGATTGTAGACACACACAAGGTACAATTAGCTCCATAGTTCACACAATAGAGACCTTTATTGAGGGCCTGTAGCCCCAGTGGTCTCATTATTCCGTGATAAACCCTATTTTGTGGTGTTTGCTTCCCATTGGCATTTCTACCTACAGTGGATTTTGCGGCTTCTGCACCAGGTTTCAATCTTATTCTTACTTACACAAAAGGCTTTGGCAGACAGTTCTAGCACATCACCTCTTCAACTGGGCATTGCCAGAAAGAATAACAGAAATAGGACAGTTATATTTTTCTATCAAGGGTTGTTATATAAACACCCAATCTCAATTTCCTTGTCCACCCGGTTACTTTTATTTTCTAAATCAACATTTAAATCACAAACTGAAGACAGCTGCAATGTTGGCCTAGCAAGAATATAATTTTCCTTATTTCACTGAGTTGTTTACTTGGGTTTGACATTGCCTAAGGAATAATGGTGAGGGATCATTTTATAAGAAAGCCATATAATTGAGCAATTTTGAGGCATCAGGGTACTCTTTTATGAGACTATTGTCCATATTTTCTTAAACCATCAGCCATTCCTCGTTCCATATACTGTTTTCAAAATACATAAACAAAGCCTTTCTCAACTGTGATATCAGAAATGAACTGATACAAGAAAAAAGTCAGCTGTAAAGAAAACACAAATATGTATTTCTCTCATAGAATCATTGAACTGCAAACATTTGTTTACAATATAATAAGGTTAAGCCATATTGCCTACACTAACATGCTGTACTGATTGTGGCAGAAATAAGTTACTTTCTCTCATTTTACGTTAGATTGGGCATCAGCAAATTTTTCCTGTAAAGGGCCAGATAGTAAACTTTTGAGATGATGTCATAGCTACTCAACTCTGAAACTGAGTGAAAGCAGGCATAAATGATATGTAAATGAATAAGCATAGCTGTGTTTCAGTAAGACTTTATTTACAAAAACCGATGGTAAGCTGGGTTTGGCAGTGGGTCAGTTGCTAACCCCTGATTTTGACAATTTGTATTAAAATGTCACCAAAATAATATTAATTGGACCTAACATACCACCTGATATATAAAAAGGGCTCCTTTGATGTATTTGAATAAGTGAAAAGTTCGTGTTGACCATTAGTTTTTGCTTAATTTATTGACTATTTTTTACATTTGTTTCCTGGTTCTGTTACTAAGAGTTGGCCATTTATAGACTAGATAGTCTGATCCAAGAGCCTATGCCAAGAGTAGCCATTTGAATAATCAGAAGAGTCCATGCTTGCCTCCATGGAGTAATTTCGGGCTGACAGGGAAAATCATTGCTTCCTGATTTCAACCACTAAAGATTTCTCCAGATTCTCAAAAGCATTTTCAAAAATCTCCTTTTGAACCATGTTAAGTTTAGAAGGGGTAACAAATTAAGTTCATTGGCTATTTTATCTTATTAGTTATTCAGTGTGTGAATCTCCGGGCTAAATAGGTATAGAGGAAGGAAGAGCCACAAGATGCAAGAAGCCTGGGTCCTTGAATAACTGCCTGGAGCAGAGTTTGCCCCACTCACCCCATTGCCAACCTGCATTAGATAGTGCTTCAGCAAGAAAGAAATTTTATAGTGTTAAGGCACAGAGTGGTTAGCCTACCCCAACAAATACAAATATGTATCTCTGAGATACATTCTTAGAAGTAGAATTGTTGGGCCATTTAAAATTTAGAAAAATGCAAGAACGCAAAAGCAAATACAATAAAAACAAAGATAAATAACTGGTACTTAATTAAAGTAAAGAGCTTTTACACAGCAAAAGGAACAGTCAGCAGAATAAACAGACAACCCACAGAGTGGGAGAAAATCTTCGCAATCTATACATCTGACAAAGTACTAATATCCAGAATCTACAACAAATTCAAACAAATTAGCAAGAAAAAAAAAAAAACAATCCCACCAAAAAGTGGCTAAAGACATGAATAGACAATTCTCAAAAGAAGATATACAAATGGCCAACAAACATATGAAAAAAATGCTCAACATCACTAATAATCAGGGACATGCAAATCAAAACCACAATGCAATATCACCTTACTCTTGCAAGAATGGCCATAATAAAAAAATAACAGATGTTGGTGTGGATGTGGTGAACAGGGAACACTTCTACACTGCTGGTGGGAGTGTAAAGTAGTACAGCTGCTATGGAAAATGGTGTGGAGGTTCCTTAAAGAACTAAAAGTAGAACTACCATTTGATCCAACAATCTCACTACTGGTTATCTTCCCAGAGGAAAATAAGTCATTGTACGGAAAAGATACTTGCACATACATGTTTATAGCAGCACAATTCACAATTGCAAAAATGTGGAACCAACCCAAATGCCTGTCAATCAATGAGTGGATAAAGCAACTATGGTATATATATGTGATGGAATACTACTCAGCCATAAAAAGGAATGAATTAATGGCATTCACAGTGACCTGGATGGGACTGGAGACTGTTCTAAGGGAAGTAACTCAGGAATGGAAAACCAGACATTGTATGTTCTCAGTAATAAGTGGAAGCTAAACTATGAGGATGCAAAGGCATAGGAATGACACAATAGACTTTGGGGACTCAGGGAAAGGGAGGGAAGGAGTGAGGGATAAAAGACTACAAATTGTGTTCAGTGTATACTGCTTGGGTGATGGATGCACCAAAATCTCACAAATCACCAGTAAAGAACTTATTTGTGTAACCAAATACCACCTGTTCCTCAAAAAACCACAGAGAAAAATAAATAAATACATACATACAATTTAGATAAATGTTGCCAAATTGCCTTGCACCTTGTTGCAACAATTTATACCTTTACCAACTGTGTATGAGAGTACTTGTTTCCCCATAAAGTATATCATCCAACTTTTGGAGCCATAACAATCTGAGAGAAAAAAAAATCTCCTTGGTGTTTAGCTTGCATTTCTTTAATGAATGTGAGGGTGAGCATCTTTTCAAATCTATTTATACCACTTGTATTTTTCTGTGAGCCACCTGTAATTTGTCTATATTTTAGGTTTTTTATATTAATTTGTAATAAAGTTTTATGTAGTTGAGAAGTTAGCCTTTAGTTTGTTAAATGTGCTATAAAGTTTTATTTATTTGCTTATCTGTCACAGATAATTCTATTTTAAAAAATGTAGTGAAATTTGTCCCTCTGTTTATGTTTTCTGGGTAGGCCTTCCCTAGTGTAAAAAAATATATATCCAGCTATGATTTCTTCTGGTACATCATTTATAGTTTCATTTTGATCCTTGAATCTTTTTTTCCATACCAATTTATTATTTTCTTAACAATGATTGTCTCATTGTCTCAAATACAAAAATAACCCATCTTTTTTCCCATTACAAGAAGTACCATATTTACATGTAATAAATTTTCATATATATTTTAGTTCATTTTTAATTCTATAGTTTTGTGACACATTTTAGTAAACAGTGTTAATCTCCATTTTATCCCTTTATCATATTTCCCCTGACAACCTTCACTTATTTTCCCAGATGATGTTTAGAGTAATTTAGTAAAATTACCAAAAAGAAAAATTCTGTTGGTACCTTATTTTGGAATCACATTCAGCTTATAGATAATTAATGACATAATTGACATCTTCATATTATTTATTCTTATCTTTTATATTTCTTCCTAATTTCCTTTCTTATCCAATTTAGACTCTGTGTTGTGGGATTATAATCATTCCCTTGGATACTTTATTAGTTTCCTAGTGCTGCTGTAACTAATGACCAGAGAGTTAATGTCTTAAACAACTCAAATTTATCATCTTACAGTTCTAGAGGCCAGAAGTCTGAAATGGATCTTGCTGGGCTAAAACTGAGGTGTCAGCAGAGTTTTGTTCCTTTCTGGAGGCCCAGGGGAAGAATTTGTCCCTTTGACTTTTCTAGCTTCTAGAGGCCATCTGCATTCCTTGGCTTATGGCCCCTTCCTGTGTCTTTGAAAGCAGCAACATTGCATCTCTTTGACCATACTTCCATAGTCACATCTCTCTCTGATTACAGCTGGGAAAGTTTCAGCACTTTAAAGTACCCATGTGATTAGTTTGAGTCCACCCAGACAATCCAGGACAATCTCCCTATCTCAAGGACCTTAACTCATCACATTTGCAAAGTTCCTTTTGGCCTGTGAGGTATCATATTCACAGGTTCCAGGGATGAGGACATGGCCATCTTTGGAGGGGGGGGTCCATTATTCTGCCTACTACAGATATACTCTCAACTGCCATGTCCCTCTTCACCTTCATTGAATTCAACTAGAAAATACTAACTCGAAAGAGGATATTTGGATTAAATAAGGCTGGAAAATTAAAAGTTTGAAATGCTGTATTTAGCTTAACAGTGTTTAGCTACCAGGATGTTTATTTTTGATTTAAAATTCCCAGCTACTAACCTCAAACGGATCTTTTGGCCTGTCCTGAAATCCTGTGATATTGCTGGTCCGTTAGCTGCCCTCTCTTCCACTCCTCTCCTCTTTCCTCAAACTTCCAGGACCTCTTCTCCATCCTCACTCCTAATGGATTAAATTGCTTCCCATTTTGCTGGATGCTGAGAAGTAATCTGGAGTAAAATCCCACATGCTCTCCTACCATCTTCTAACTCACTTGCGTCAGTGTCCATATAACTAATGTCCATCTATTATTATAGTATAAAAGAAGGTCAAACACTCCACTTGTACTCTGGGTTCCACCTCTGTGGTCCATTTTAGGAAATCATCCAGTAATTTCAAACTCTCCCATCCTCAATTCTTTCCTCTCTATGGTAAATTCTGGCAGCTGATGTTATAATAGCATTCATTTGAACCGTGGAAGCACCAGTCTGACAGGAGACAGTTCTGCAAATAGATCACCACAAATAAATCCCTATGATCATCCTAATGTGACAGAGAACAGAAATGTAAGCTCGACTATGTGCCCATTTTCATTGTATACATGATTTTCATTATATCCTATTAGGCTTGACATCATTTCTTTAGGCTTTAGGTCCTGGCTACAGTATTTATTTTCCTGTGAAAATTATTCACACAGTGAATCTGACCCTGTTTAGAACCTCCATTTGAAGGTTTGCATGGGGACCAAGTGGCCACACTTAGACCAAAGCTACTGTCATAGAGCTTACCACCAGCCACACATTCCAAGGATCTCAGTAAATGTTTGATGTCTATATTCATATGCCGAATTCAATAGCTTCAGAAACCCTCAAGTGTTACCTGTTTCTTTCACCAGCCATACAATTCCCTGTCTCCTCTATAAGTGAGAAATTGGTTTTTTGTAAATCATTAGTTCCTATTTTGATAGAAAATATGAAAATAACTGCCGTGGCCTAGGAATATCTTCAAACATTTTGACAGCACAAATCTTTCCCTGGATGTGCTGATAACCACACAGCCTCAGAAATAATCAATGGAGACAGAGCCTCTAGTAGACAAGTTTTATAAAACTGTTTTTGGTAAGGGTTATTTGTTTGGTGGACTCTTTCAAAAGCAGGAACAAACAGAAAAATCAAATCAACTGGATTTTAAAACAAAGCCACAGAGAGTATCTGTTCTTTTATATCTTATCTGATGTGCATTCAATCCAAGTTTCCAAAACTTTTCAAAGTTATCATTCCCTTCACTAAAAATTGAGCTTGATAACAATATTTCCATTTTTTTCCTTAGGAACAAAAAGAGTGTCTATGCTCATTAAAGGGAGACAAAACTCTTGGCCCTGGCCCCACATAGGCCACTTTGTGAGTTAAGTGGGAGGGAGAACAGGCCTCATCTTCACCCTACAACCAAATCAATATCAGGTAAGGCAGGAGAGCCTTTTTTAAGGAAAAGAGCGACATGGCCTGACGGTCACTAGTATTTATTTTTCACAATTGCCCAAGTGATTTTCTTCTTACTTGAGCTGAGGGCCTCTATGTGTGAGATTAGCATGAAAAAATAAAACAGGGGTGAGGATTTCCTCTTATAAAGAACATGCTGTGATTGTGGTAGTGAACAAAGCGTGACAAGAAAGCCAAAGGCGCAAGGCATATGCCAATGAAATATGCATGTCTTGTCAGCCCCTTGACCTTGCCTACCTCTCCCTTCTGAACTCTTTCATGACCTCCAATGGAGTCTCAGGTTCCTGCTCCAAGGCAAAACATGGCCCCAAGACTCACCATCCCAAGAAAAACTCTGGTCAGTGTTTTTGTGTTACTCTTTCTGATCAAATAACTGAGCCTCCTACTGCAAAGGCGAGTTGCTGAAGCTCGCATGTGTGGCAAGTGACAGGATGAGTTCACAAATGCTAGTCTTTAGACCTCCAAGCTAGCATTCTGTTAGCCACAGCTGAACCAAGAGAACTCCACCACTGCCAGTGTGGGTGCCAGAATGTGAATATATGTGTGTAAAGCAAGGTAAATCAACTTTAGCACTTGGGGCCTGATAATTTTTGTTGCAGGGGGATGTCCTATTTATTATAGGGTGTTGGGTAGCATCCTCAGCCTCTACCCACTAGATTCTAGGAGCATCCATCCTCTGAGCTGTGATAACCAAAAGTATATCCAGACATTGCCAGATGTCCCCAGGGCTAGGGAGCAAAATCAGTCTTGCTTGAGAACCACATATTTGTGTGTATATGTGTATATGTATATATGCACATATGTTGTGTGTATATATATGAACTATTTATGAACAAATATTCATGAAGCATCCCCTCGACATCCTCCAAAAGAAAACAAAGTAGAAAAGAAGTTCTGCAGATACCAAAATCCTCCAAGGCAGTATTCTAGCTTCTAGAAGCTTCCAATCTGTCTTCTGCTTTCCTTTAAGTTTCAGGCCCACTGGCCAATGTTGCTTTTCATGGCATATTACTCGATTTGTATAATATCACAGTTTTTCATTCTGCCTCAAAGTAGCTGTCTGCTACATAGCAATACAAATTATAAACTGCCTTTATAGACATAGTAAACATATAGAGACAACGTTTTATGGATTCAAGAGATTCAAGTACATGTATCTCATCTTTACTGGAATCAGGATCTGTTTACAAAACAAATATCAGCCAGTCAGGTGTGTGCTGGCTCCAGTGCAACATAGAGCACACCAGCTGAAAAAGTGGATAAAAAGGAGTTAACTTTGGTAAAATCCCTGATTCTGAGTTGGCGTAGGGTCAAATGACAAGTTTAACAGAGTGTTAAGGCATTCTTTTCAAACAGCTTATTTTGAAACAAAACTTAGATAGACACAGCTTTTCTTCTGACCCTTTAAGATGACCTTTCTGAAAATTCTTTTTAATTAGTTGTTCTTAATTCATATACAGTTGATATACACACAGCTTTCCTTTGTAATGACCCAAGTTGACCTTCCCTTTAAATAAACATATTAGCTGACATGAAAATTGTCTCACTTTAACATGTCCTTCAAATGGACACTAATGCCAGCCAACAAGCAAAAAGCTGTAGTTTCCTTCCTGTGTGAATATCAGGTGTGAGAAGAGTTCACAGCTCATGGCTTTGGCAGAGCCAATATTTGACTTGCAGTGTTCCCCAGCAGAAAAGCAGAGGAGGCCTTACCTTTGGGAATGGTGATCTGACAGCTCAAGTCACAGTCCTGTTGCAACTGATAAAAAGCCACTTCCTGCAGCCGGGCCCTCTCCAGCTCTGAGAGACTCTGGATGGGGACTGACCTCAGCCGTACACTGCGGCCTGACATGCTGTTCCAGGTGAAATCACCCTGTAGGCCAAAGGAAAAAAAAAATCAACTGTTACAGAGTTCACCTACCTCTCACAAATCTCATCCTCTCTTAGTAATAAAGTCAGGCAAACCACCTTTGTGTTCCAAAATTGGGTCTCAATTCCCAAAGTCAAATCCTCTTTTAGTTCACTGTGGATCTTCTCAGTCAGTTGCAAAAGTCAAAATCTCCAGTATCTGCTGGGTTACATGACCTCATCTCATTATGCATATAGGCCTAAGGAAACTATGTAGAAAGATACTGTGAGGATCCTATTTCCTCCTTTTTATGGGAACACATGGGAACTTTTAACTTTTGTATCTCAGTAACAGGAAAAACTGTGCTGCTGCTAATTGTCATCATGTACATCAGACATAGGGGGATGAATGTGTATCGAGAGCCTACTGTATGCCAGTGGCTGCACCAAGGGCATTTTTTAAAATTGGCAAATAATAATGGTACATATTCATGGGGTACATGATGATGCTTCTATACATATGGTTATTAGATATGTATTTCTAATAATTAGATATGTATTTTTAATAACATATATATTTCTATGCAGATTTTCTATTTCTTTCCAGAATCTACAACAAATTCGAACTAATTAGCAAGAAACAAAAACAAACAATCCCATCAAAAAGTGGGCTAAGGACACAAATAGACAATTCTCAAAAGAAGATATACAAATGGCCAACAAACATATGAAAAAATGCTCAACATCACTAATTTCAGGGAAATGCAAATCAAAACCACAATGCATACCACCTTACTCCTGCAAGAATGACCATAATAAAAAAATCAAAAAATAATAGATGTTGGTGTGGATGCAGTGAACAGGGAATACTTCTATGCTGCTGGCGGAGTGTAAACTAGTACAGCTGCTATGAAAAACAGTGTAGTAGAACTACCATTTGATCCAACAATCTCACTATTGAGAGCTACCCAGAGGAAAATAAGTCATTATACAGAAAAGATACTTGCACACACATTTATAGCAGCATGATTCACAATTGCAAAAAATGTGGAACCAACCCAAATGCCCATCAGTCCATGAGTGGATAAAGAAACTGTGGTGTATGTGTATGCATGTGTATACACACACACACACACACACACACACACATGATGGAATACTACTCAGTCATAAAGAGGAATGAATTAATGGTATTCACAGAGACCTGGATGGGACTGGAGTCTATTATGCTAAGTGAAGTAACTCAGGAATGGAAAACCAGACATTGTATGTTCTCACTAAGAAGTAGGAGCTAAACTATGAGGATGCAAAGGCATAAGAATGATACAATAGACTTTGAGGACTCAAAAGGGTGAAAAGGGGTTTATGGATAAAAGGCTACAAATTGTGTTCAGTGTATACTTCTTGGGTGATGGATGCACAAAAATCTCACAAATCACCACTAAAGAACTTATTTGTGTAACCAAATACCACCTGTTCCTCAAAAAAGCATAAAATAATCATAAATAAATACAATTTAGATAAATATTGCCAAATTGCAACATATGTATTTCTATACATATGGTTATTAGAACAGTGTAATAATCATATTCACTACCTCAAATATTGATCATTTCTTTGGTTGCTAATATTCAACATCCTCCTTCTAGCTATTTGAGATTATATATTACTGTTAACCATAGTCAAGGGCTTTTTAGTTAATCCCTCCAACAACCTCATGAAGTGGTTAACATTTTTGACCTACCTTATGTGAAATATAATAATATGATAATATAATCTATTATTATGATAATATATGACATATAATATATAGTAAAGTTTATACTTATGGTATATGAATATTATAGTAACATATAGTATATATACATATAATAATATAATATAGATGATGAAACTGAGGCTTGTGGAAGTAATTTTCTCCAATTCATAAAACTTATAAAATTTGGAACCAGGACTCAAGAACACAGGGCTTTAAACTCTAGATTCTATTGATAGCACTCTCATGAGTTATTTTGAACACAATAAGCTTAGAAATATGATCAATAGGAACATGTACAGTATTTATAGAGATATTTGATGCTAAAATACTCTGCATCAAAGAGTCAAAGCAAAGATTCTCACAATCTTAAAAGTGTACTCATGTACACACACACACCCTTGCAGCCCACTGAAGGTGAATGGCTCCCCTTTCAATGCAGACAGTGAGAAAGTGATGCCCGAAGAAAAAGTACTTTACAACCCTCTGAAACTCAGCGTCTCCTTACTAAAGAAGACTTCCTGTGAATCTCATATATCAGGGATGCTGCAACAGATTTGAAGAGGCAGCTACTGTTGCCCAGTGATCAAGAAAATAAAAGTTCTAATGAGGAAGTAGAGGTGCTGGCCCATGCAGGTACTCATTGCAGTGAATGGAACACTTACAGAATCCCATAAGACTTCACCATCTTAAAGAAGTTACTCACCTTAAAGAAGGGAGACAGAAAGACTGGTCCCAGCAACAAAGTGGCACAGCACTTTGTTTCACACTGGTGGCTAATTACTACCTAGTGTATTCATTACAAATAGTGAATGGCACTATATTAATTCTTTGATATTTTCCCTCTTCAGCTGGGATTTCATTCATTCACTTAATACATGAAGCTATTACACTCTGGTAGGGGCAGAAAATGAATAGGGTAAGTAAAAAGAATGGTGTGTTAAATAATGATAACAGCTAGGGAGGAGAAAAAGGCAAAGAAGGGGAAGTAGAGGAAAGGAATTTGCAATTTTAGAGATAGCAGTCAGGAAAGACCTCACTGAGAAGGCAAAATTTGAGCAAGCGCTAAAAGAGGTTATGGCTTTTAGTTTCTTTGCCTTGAAATGTATGAATTACATCCCGTGGATAACGATGAAGACTAGCAGGAACCCAGGAGGACCTCAGGGAGGGTGATGCAGGAGGGGACGTGGGGAGAGGAGTGAGCGAGCAAATCTAGTCAAAGTGAGGAGGCTGCAGTCACATTCAGTGAACAGAAGAAAATTCTTCTAGGGCCAGTGTATTTGAATTTTTTTTCTTTCTTTTCTTTTGCTATAACCAGACTAAGAACAAATAGGACATATAGGTATTAGGGTTAGGGGCTCAGGGCTTAGGTGTACCCCTCACTCATACCCTCTAAGCATAGGGAACTACAAGGAACACTATCAGGGAATTAAAAAAAATTTTTCTCCCAGTCAGAAATTCCCCAGATGAGTTTATAAATTTCAGATGTGAAGCTTAGGTACCTAAGGGAGCTGACTGCTATTTGAAGTGTCATAACAGAATTACATACCCATTCTTTAAAAGCATTTAACGATGTGACCTCCAATGAGCTTAATTATCTGTAGTAGGGGTTTGACAATCTTTTTCTGTAAAGACCACATAGAAAGTATATCACGCTTTGTGAGCCATGTGGTCTCTGTTACAACTACTCAACTCTGCCTTTGTGGCATGAAAGCAGCCATAGATAATTTATAAATCAGTGAGTGTGGCCATATTCCAATAAAATTTTGTTTAAGAAAACAGCAGGCTGGTTTTGGCTGGTGGGATAGAGTTTCCCAACCTGTGAGCTACAGCTTATGACTGAAATAAATTAATTCCTAGAAGGGACATTTTATTATCTACTAAGTCTTCCTGGTTAATTAATTCAAACAATATTTAATAAGCACAGATGAGATGCTAAGCTCTGTGGTAGGATTGGGACTATTAAGATGACAATACAGTCCTTGTCCTCAGAGTTAACTTTCAGGTAGGAAGAAAAAAAGCAATCCACAAAACACAGAAACTGTGATACTAGAAGTAAGTACTAAATGCAATGAATGCCTAGGAGACAAGGCTTTGTTATCTATCTGGAGGATCAAGGAAAGCTTTATAGAGAAGGTAGGGCTTCAGTGGAGGCTTGAACGTTGAGTAAGATGGGGCAGGGTTCGCGCAGTAGCAATACAACTTTAGCAGCAGGTGCCAAGGCAAATGAGTTTGAGAAAACAGGCTGGTTCGGGGAATCACAAGGTTGGAAGGAGGAAAATGGAAAGAAATGAAGCCAAGCAGAAGTCAGGGCCAGATTCTACAAGGCCGTCTCTGTTGGCAATGCAAACTGGATTAGATTTTCCTCCATAGGTGATGGCTAGTCATTCAGGAACTTTGAGTAAGAGAGGAGCATAAGCAAATTTGAAATATGGGAAAGATGACTGGAAACATACTTCTTAAGGAAATAAAGGGGAGAGCAACTCAAAGATGTGGAGATGAGAAAAGACTCTGTGCTAAGTAGGATGCTGATTCCAATTTGAACAAACACGGGAGACACTTAGAACCACATAGATGCTGGAGAACAAACTGGATGCAGTGAGGGGAAGAGAAAGAATAATCTGCGATGACTCTTGGGTTTGTAGCTTCAGCAACTGGGCAGATAGTAACACTAATCACCAAGATGGGGAATGGCAGAGGGAATTAGGTTTGCAGGAGGAGAAGGAAGATCACCCAGTTTTGGACATGGTGAAAATGGTATTTTGGTGTTTTTTTAAAAAATAGAATTAAAACATTCTTAAGTCTGGCAAAACAGAACATGGCCGATTTATATTTTTCTTGAGCCTTGATTTTCTTCTCTCAATTACCACTTGTTCTCACTCATAGGCGGGTGTTGAACAATCAGAACACATGGACACAGGGAAGGGAGCATCACACAATGGGGTCTGTTGAGGGGTGGCTAGAGGAGGGACAGCGGCGGGGGGAGGTTGGGGAGGATACTATGGGGAGAAATACCAGATATAGGTGATGGGGGATGGAGGCAGCAAACCACATTGCCATGTTATGTACCTATGCAACAATCCTGCACGATCTGTACATGTACCCCAGAACCTAGAGTACAATTAAAAAAAAAACAGTTCCAGTACAATCAACTAATACATGTTTTTTCAAGCTGTTTACAAATGACTACACCTAGCATAATAAAAAGTGAAGTGTGACGCTTTTATTTTAGTCCATTATATATGGAATCTCATGGTTCTTAACCTCTTGGATTTTCAAACTTCTTTGGTATGTTTAGAATTGTTAACCAAAAGAGAGATCTGGGGTTATTTTGATATGGCAAACCCAGTTGACCAAGACAATATCTGTATTTTTTGTTTGTTTCCTTATTTTTACTTTTTAAATTTTGGCGGGTTCATAGTAGCTATATACATTTATGGGGTACATGAGATGTTTTGATACAGGTATGCAATGCATAATAATCATATCATGGTGAATGGGGTATCCATCTCCTCAAGCATTTATCCTCTGAATTACAAACAGTCCAATTACACTCTTTAAGTTATTTTAAAAGTATACAATTAAGTTATTGTTGACTATAGTCACCCTGTTGTGCTATCAATAGTGGGTCTTATTCACTATTTCTAATTATTTTTTGTAGCCATTAACTATCCCCACCTCCCCCCGACCCCCCACACTGCTCTTCCCAGCCTGTGGTAACGATCCTTCTACTCTCTATCCATCAATTCAATTGTTTTGATGTTTAGATCCCACAAATAAGTGAGAACATGTGATGTTTGTCTTTCTGTGCCTGGCTTACTTCAGTTAGCATAATGATCTCTACTTCCATCCATGTTGTTACAAATGACAGGATCTTATCCTTTTTTATGGCTGAATAGTACTCCATTGTGTATATGTACCACATAGTCTTTGTCCATTTTTTCTGAAGTTCCCTGATGATTCTTCCATGCAGCCAGGGTTGAGAACCACTGAGCTCAAGGCTTGAACAGATTCTAGTTCAGTTTGAGTGTACATCCCCATTGTTCAGTTAGGCTATAATAAGTGCTCTGTAGTAAGTCTAGAAAATCCAAGAAGTCCTCCATTGCCAAAGAAACATGCAAATCTACCAAGGGAAAGAAAGCTATTTCTATGATAGTCATAATAGTAAGGATTTTACTTTTTGAAACTGAGAGTAAGCATGATCCTGTTTTCTTTTTTAAACAAATGAAATGATGCCATAATCCTTGTGTTTTCATTCAACAAAAAAATTGACTTGAACCTGACATTCTCAGAAGCCACTCTTAGCCACTACAGTATCTTGGCTGGTTGTTGCAAGCTTGTGAGTTACCCCTTAGCCCGCATTTTGTTCTGTGGCAGTAGAGAGAAGTACAGTACAGAGTTATCAGGTGGAAGGTGTGGTTGGCAGAATAACGTCTCCCCTAAAGATGTCCACAGCCAAATCCCAAGAACCTGTAAGTATGTTATTTTACATGGTAAAAGGGACTTTGCAGATGCTATTAATTTCAGATTATTGAGATGAGAAGATTATCCTGACTTATCCAGGTGGGCCCAATCTCATCACAAGGAGAGAAAGAGGTAGAGGCAGATCCAGAGACAAAAATGTGATAATGGAAGCAGAGGTGGGAGAGAGAAAGATTTGAAAGAGCTCAGCTGCTAGCTTTAAAGATGGAAAAAGGAATCACAAGCCAAGAAAGGCACACAGTTTCTAGTAGCATAAAGAGCCAAGGAGATTCTCTCCTGGAGCCTCCAGAAGGAACATGGTTTTTATTTTAGCCCAGTGAGGCCCGCATCAGATTTATGACCTCCAGAACTATAAAACATTAAGTTTGTGTTGTAAGTTTTTGATAATTTGTTATGGCAGCAATAGGAAATGGATCCAAGAGTAGAAAGGAGCATTAGAAAAGAAGGTTGGTGGGGTGAAGGGCATGCTCCCAGACACTTAAAAGTAGATTTTGACCTTCCATCACATTCTTATCTCCCTACTACCTGATGCTAAGGTGCTGCTTCATGTTACAGGTACCACCACCAATGATTTGAGCTGGAGAGGTTCCAAGACTGGAATTCTGAAAGCACTTTTCTCATATAATAGAATTATGGAAAATGACATATAGTAAATACCTTAGGCTTTGTGAGTCTTAGGTTCTCTTCCACAATTACTCAACTTTTGCCATTGTATGGCAAAAACAGCCATAGATGCTACATAAACAAAAGTTCCAAAAATTTTATCTATGGACATGAAATTTCAAGGTTCATATAATTTTATGTGTACAAAATATCCTTCCTTCAAAATTTTTTCAACTACTTAGAAATGTAAACATAATTCTTAGCTTGCAGGTCTTACAAAAATGGCATCAGGCTGCATTTGGCCCACTGGCTGTAGTTTGCCAACCTCTGATATAGACATTAGGGTCATGTAGTGTGCTACACATATTTATGTAGCATCTACTGCCATGTTCCAGCAAGCCAGCCCTGGGGCCTTGCATTATCAGCCACATATGTCAGCCAGATTCAGGAGGAAATCCTAAATAAGCCTTGTCTGGCTTATTTACATTGGTGTTTTCAGTATCTAAGGCGGTACCTGGCACTTAACAGCCACTGAATATTTGTCAATCTAGGGACAAATGAATCAGGCATATCATGAGTTAAATAAATTGGAAACCTAACCAACCCATACAATGTTGTATATATGTGGGAAACTGTATTATGGATTCGAATAAACCATTAAGAGACAGTCTTCTGAAATGGCCTGTTGATAAGCCAAAAAACAAACAAACAAACAAACAAACAAACAGAAAAAAACAACAAACAACAACAACAACAAAAAACATGCCAGTACATGAGGTGAAAAAATAAAAGTGATAATAAGTGATGCAGGGAAGAGTGAATCCATGATACCTATACCCACCCATGAGACCTCATAAGAGCAGTAAGACATGAACACAAAGGTCATAGTCTCCCTGTGACTCTCATGGCGTGGAGCATAGACTGATAAACTAGCACCCAGGAAGAGCACCAGAGCCTACCAGCACAGTCAAGAGTATGTTTCTGGTGGTTCCTCAACTCTCAGATACGTGGTCCAGGCCAGCATTTTTCTTTGGTGACTGTTTATCTTATAAATGGATGACTCATTTGAAGGCTTTCTAAATCTAGTCTTTTGAGTGGTCATAATGGGATATTTGTTTAAGGATTAAAAATGGACGATTTCAAATTTGTTTCGATTTTATAAATGCAGATGAAATTGAAACCCACCCAGTGTCTCTGGATAGACTAAAGACCTTGGCAGTTGTAAAGGTCTAGGGTACTATGTGACAGCATTAATAAAGGGTAGCAATATGATAAAAAGGATATAGGATAGTGGTCCTTGGCGGGGTAGTTGCCCCCAGTGAGCATTTAGCAATGTCTGGAGACACTTTTGGTTGTTACAACTGGGGCAGCATTTGATACTGGCATCTAGAAGATAGAGGCTAGGGATGCTGCTAAACACCCTATAATGCACAGGACTACTAGCCCAAATCAAGAACTATCTGGATCAAAATGTCTATAGTGCAGAGGTTGAGAAACCTTGGTTTAGCATAAATAAGTCTTCTGTTAAGCCCAAATCATACAGAATCTCCTTAAAATGATGGTGCTGGAAAATATTAACCATCAGTTATATATTTTGTTTATCACCAAAAATATGCACTATATATTCATATATATATCATGTATTACTATGTTTATTTTACATGTATTTTTCTACATATTGTACACATAAACAGAATTATAGGGCTTATTTTAAACTAGTATTAGGAAGCACAAACACAACAAACCTAATTAAAAGCAGCATACAAAAATGTTTGAAAACAAAAGAATCTTGACTAAGTGGCGAGCAACTCACTAAAAGTGTTAACTAAATAGATTTCCTTCCCGGCAGAAGTATATGTCTCTATGTTTAGAAAAAAAGAAGCAAAATACAAACTAAAACCCAAACAATCTAATACCTATGCTTTATTCAGAAAGTCATTATTTTGAGCTAAGTTGCATCTTTACAAACAGACTTGATTTTCCCATGAAATAAAATTGATTGAACTAATTTGGTTTGGTTCTATACCACATTGTTTTCTTATGTTCTTGCAGTTAGTGTCTAATTGCAGCATCTCTTTAATCTCATCCAACTGTAAACTCCCCAGGGCCAAACAAGGGGTGATGCAGGGCTGCTCAAAATATGGTTTGTGGATGCAAGGCATCGGAATCACCTGGGCAGATGATCATTGCTAAACATGTAGGTTCCTTCAGCTTTAAGGTAGATTTAGAGAATTAGCGTCACAAGGAATAGGGCCCAAGCACCTCCATTATAAAGCAGCATCCCCAGATGAGTTTTACTTTTTGCATAATAAAGGTTGAGATTCAAATAGATGGGAGGTCTCTGGTAAGATTCAGAACATCTCTGAACATCGGTTTCCTCATTAATAAGATGGAGAAAAGAACAAGACTTAACTCTTAGTTTGTAGGGATAATATCAGACAATACAAATGAATTTCTTGTGGAGGGCTTATAAGCTCCCACAAGACTTGAATAAATGGAAATTTAAGTGATAATTAATATTAATCATCACCACTCTAAATCTGCATCCCCATCTGATATGGTTTGGATGTTTGTCCCCTCCAAATCTAATGTTGAAATATAATCACTAATGTTGGAGGTGGGGCCTGGTGGGAGGTTTTTGCATCATGGGGGTTGATCCCTCATGAATGTCTTGGTGCTGTCCTTGCAATAGTGAATTCTTGTTCTGAGTTCATGTGAGATCTGGTTGTTTAAAAGAGTGTGACACTTCTTCCCTCTCTCTCTTGCTTCTGTTCTTACCATGTGACAGGCTAGCTCCCTGTTGCCTTCCATCCTGAGTAAAAGTTCCCTGAGGCCATTACCAGAAGCTGAGCAGATGCCACCACCATGCTTCCTGTTCGGTCTGCAGAACTCTGAACCAATTAAACCTCTTTTCCTTTCTTTATAAATTAGTCTCAGATATTTTTATGGTGATACAAGAAGGAATTAACACAGTATCTTAACTTGGAAGTTTTAGAGACACCAAAAATTCATAAGAAATGTGTGCTGAAATACAAAGAACTTTTACAAGGTGATAAGAGCTAGAGAAGGAGGTAGCGCAGGGTGAGGGGAATAGGAGTGCTGGGTGAACTACCAGGATAGCCTTACAGAGAACATATTTGCACCAACCTTTAAGGAGGTGAAGGAATGAGCCAGGCAGGTTTCGGGAGCCCAGCAGCCCAGGCAGAGACTAGTTGACATAGGTACAGCATGGTATAGTGGCATAGTGGCTAAAAGCAAGGGCTGGCAAGCTGGGCTGCCTGAGTTTGAGTCCCAGTTTTGCCAATTACTAGCCAGGCATGTGGCTTTTTAGCCAGCTACTTACACTCCCCATGCCTCACTTTCCTCATATGTGAAATGGGAATGATGATAGGGATTTTGCTGATACAAGCTGATTAGTCGGGAAGCCAAGTCCTGCCCACTGATTGCTTTTATAAATCAAATTTTATTGGTTTATGAAAATAACAGCCACACTCATTCATTGTTATTTTCCATTGCAGCCTACAAGCTACAATTGCAGAGTTGAGTTGTTGCAACAGAAGCTGCCCAGTCCATGAAGCTGCCCTTCCGTAAAGGGCCATTAACCATCTGGCCCATTATGGAAAAAGTTTACTGACCCCTGGACTAGACTAAAAGTAAAGGCACATCTATGATTAGATCTGCCTTTTGCCATCACCATTTTCCTCCTCTCCCAAGATTTTGTCTCTGAGAAACATCCCAGAGAGCCTGTAAAAAAAAAAATCACACAACATTAAAATAATTTAGGATATTAGAAAATAGGCAAATACTAGGGTGAAATAGAAGTGGTTACCTCCCAATGGCCTGTTCACTTGGGTTACTGTTAAACTCAAAAAGTAGAAATGAACATTGTCAAACCCAGTGCTGGCCTAACACCATCTAAAAAAAACAAATGTCACTTGTATCTTGTTTCCAGTGGAAAGAGCCTTTCCAATGGTTAGCATAGAGGGGATATACTGGAAGTCCTCAAGGGCAAAAACGTCAGAGCAAAAGGTCAATTTTATTTCTTTGTAGCCCCAGTTGAACTGTGGACTTTTCTAATGGCCATCAATTTAATTCTTAGTTCTAAGCTTCTCTTGAGTCTTAGATGGGAAGAAGGTAAAACGGCCTGCACAGACCTCAGGGTTGCAGAAAATGGAAACACTGGCATGAATTAGAAACTTCTCAATGACAGGGCCAGCAGCTGATGGTTCTACTTGTCTTTCTCTAATTAAATTTAGTTCACTGAAATTAGAACAGACCTCCAGAGATAGATTAAACCTTGAAGATACTGCTCACATTTATAGATGGTCCACTCTCTGCTAGTTACTGTTCTAAGCCCTTTATTTATATTATCTCATTTAATTCTTACAACCACCTAAGGACTATGTTACCATCATTATTATCATATTTCAGAGGAAGAAACTGAGGCACAGAACTTAAGTAACTTGCCAAGAACACAAACCAATTAAGTGGCAGAGTTGGGATTTGAGGCCAGGCTTTAGGTTCTGGAATTTAGACTCATAACTACTATATCTATTTCATAACATTTCATGATAAACCAATCCAAACCTCTAACTTCACAAATGAGCAAAGCGGATGCAGTGGCATAATGAGATATGGAACATTAGGTTCATGTTCCCCTCTTTCTACCACGAAGCCCCTTCATTATGAGACATACCATTATAATAATGAAAGCCAAACAGTGTTTTAAAATTTAGAGGCTTAAAGTTTTCCTCTTTTGTAAACGACAGCACATGCAAATCAAATTTATTATTAGCCTTATATAATATCCAAACTGTTCCCCAAAACCCATATTTATCACAGCCACAGCAACGAAAATGTTCCACCCATATTCAAGAAGTTAAGAGGGAAAGATAAACCACTTTACCCTTTCAGACTTCAAAACAGCCTGTGCCCGAATCTTTTACAGAAATCAGCCCAATTATGCTGTTCCATGAATCATAACACAATCCTTTCTGCTTGAGTTTGCTCATTTCAAGCTGCTGCAACATCATTAATCTAAAAATAAGGTTCTCATAAATCTGTATTGACACAAACAGTTTTTAGCTGTCACGCATCTCAGACACTGATAATCCAGTTTTCTTCCTAAATCACAAGATGGACGTGAAAGAATCACAAAATTTTAATCACAATTGTCTTCTGAAAAAGAAGTGTAAGTATAGATATTTATATTGCTCACCCATAAATTGTAATCAGCCGCGTCTCTGCTGTCCTCTCTAATCTAACTGAACCAAGCTTGGAGTAAGAAGTTGAGTCTGTTTTTTTAAAAAAATTATTTTTTTTGGTGAAAAATGCATCCTGAAATGGCAGATCATATCGAGTGTCTGAGAAATGGCCCAGCTGGCATAGCTGTGACTCCCACGATACCTTTTGTTGCCAGAGACCTCCGCTACTGTGAATCTTGGGACCAAAAATATGCAATCTTTTCATCGGATCATTGAGAAGTTCCTGTCCTTTCAGAACGGAGGCAGGCTGTGTCCCTGAGTAAGTGCACAAATGAGTGTGTGCGTGTGCTTGTGTGTGTGTCTGTGTGTGTCTGTGTGTGTGTCTGTGTGTGTGTGTGAGAGAGAGAGAGAGACAGAGAGTTGGGAAGAAGAAAAGAGGGGAGGGAAGGGACAACAAGAATGAAGAGAAATTGAAACTGTATTTCCTGCTTCTTATTTTTATAAGACGATTTTGAAGAAATATACTGGAGTTAGAAAAGGATTCCTCTAAAAAAAAATCCCCTTTTCCACAGGGATCTACAAATGGTAATTGGATTGTAACTGTGTAAACTGTCCTTATTAGGAATCAACCAAAGAATGTTGGAAGCCACTGGTGAAAACCCCGAGAGCGAGATAAAGCACATAGGATGCCTTCTTTGTTTAGGACAAATTCTCAATTCTTAAATCATATTTTAAAACCAGTGACTTCATTTTTCTAACACTAGCACACACATTAAAAAGAAAATTTTTTTTCTCTTTCACACTGAAGCATAGCACATGCTCTGTATTTTATCCTTTTTATGGGACAGCAGTCGTTGAGAAGTTGTTCATTTCCTGAACAGAGGGTGTGGAGGTCAGAGTGAATGTATTCACATGGCCATGTCTAAGAGGGTGCAGGTTGAGGTGGGGGCTGGGGGTGGCATCAGTGAAGAGCGAAGGGAAAAGGGAAGATTAATTCCAATCGTGAATTACCTTTATCTCCATGTATTCCACATGGCACTGAACTGAATACAATTTGAAAAGACATCTTTGTTTCCCAGTTGATAGGAAGTTATAGCTCTCCCATGGGTCTCAAGTGAATTCCAACAAAAGAATCACTGTGATTATAATTGACAAACCAGGAAATGATTTCATGGAAGATCTTACTGATTCAAAATTAAGGACTCGGTATGGTTTTACCAGGATTCTGTGAGGTTAATCATGTAAGCCACACATAGCCTCTGCTGCTGCTGCTGAGGAAGGAATTTTTAAGTAGTAAAATATTCCAGGTGGTTTTCTTTACTAGAATGATTAAACTTAAACAGAGATTCAGAGTAAAATCTACCTGTTACTGCACATACCTCCACCAACACTACCCCCAAAACTCTGATGTTGCACATACACATAATTGCAGTAGACAGTCAATATGGCTCATATTTGATACTCATTCATGGAAGTTACATTCTCATTTAAAGAGATTTGATATCTTAATGTCAATATGTCTAAGATCTTAATATATTATTTCACATGGAATTGATAAATATGCTATTCAGTTTTTATTATTAGGCAAATGATCCTTTAGTTTATGAATAGATGACAGCAACATGTAGTTCTGACTGAGCATTTACTAAGTGTCAGGCATTGTTTAAGACATTTTATAAGCACTGACTTATCTAACCATCAAAAGAATTTTTCGTAGTAGGTTACATTATTATCCTCATGTTACAGATGAGGAAACAGAAGTTCAGAGGAGTTGAGTAACTTGACCAAAGATTCACAGCTCATAAGTAAGGCAGCTGTGAGCTCAACCACTATGAGATTACAAATTAACTGGAAGACAAAGCCACAGTTCAGAGTCAGCACTAGTAGGAACCATGTTATAAATGTCCAATGAGGAAGAGACAGTGATGAAATAAGAATGATTACCTAAGACTAGAGTGGTCTGTTAAATCAATTATTTGATGGAGACATACACTTTCAGGTCAACAAATGTTTCATAAAATGGTGACTATTTAAGTGGATAATCTCAAGAGACAATGTCTTGTGAAATTTGTAGTCTCTTTTAAGAGTGGAAGCAAGGCAGGCCTTGAGAAGAAATGCAGAAATAACGGAGAAAGTGTGTATATTTGGTATTGTTTGGAAAATGCATTCAAACCAGAAAAACAAAAGGTAATGATAAGGAATCCTTTTTTAAGATTTAAATAACAACTCTTTAAGTAAAACCAATAAGAGACCAAAGAGTCACTGAAACAGCCTTGGATATAAATATCAGGAAGCAATTAAAAGGTTCAATCTGTGGAAGAGTTTTGCTAATCACAAAAAATGCTGAGAATACAACAGTCATTTTTTCACATTTAACCCTCCCATAACTAAGCACACCAAGAAACAATTTATATAGCCTGAGAATCTATGCCATTAAGTATTAATTCCAACTTCTTCTTAGCTCTTATTCTGGATTATTTCTGTTTATATCATTGATGATATCTTCCACATTTAAGGCAAAAATATAAAATCACTCTGTCAAATTTTGGAGTGAACACATTTCCGATTATAGCACTCTTTTGCCTAAAACCCTTTGATATCTCATTTTTAACTCCAGGACAAAGTCCAAATTTCTTAGCCTGGTATCTAGTGCCATGTGTGTTGACTTAGATGGAATAAAATCAAATAGCCACTACATAATAGTGAATAATAACAGAAGTTTACTGAGCATATATTAGGTGCGAAGCACTTTATGTGTGCCATGTATTCACTGCCTCCAACAATTTCATTTTATAGAGGAAGTGATGGAGGCACAGAAATGGATGGCACACAGTGAGAAAAAGACTGCTCGTGAGGGCTGGGCCCCCTTTTCATGGGCATTCAGCTAGTCTACATTTCCCAGCCTCCCTTGCAGTTAGTAGTGGTCATATGACTGGAGACTAGCTAATGGAATGCCAGAGGAAGTGACAAGCTTCACCTCTAGCCCTGGTCCATAAAAACCTGGAGACAGCATCCAAGCAGCCCACATAGCCATGTGTGGTAGTCCCAGGAATAGACCATACCTTTCAGCGTTCTTTGCCTAGTGTAGTCCCCTGCCCTTCAAGCCTGCCTGGCTCTACGATTTATTGAACCAATTGAATGTGGCCGAAGGGGATGCCAAGCCCATTCTGGGCCTGAGACATACGAAAGCATGGAAACTTCTGCTTTTGCATTCATAGGATCCTTGAGCCACCATGTCAGGTGTGTAGCCACTATGTTGAAGAGACCGTGTTGAGAGGCGACACCCCAATGTCTCAACCTAAATCCAGCCTACCCTACCTTCAGCTGAATGAAGGGAAGAAGCAGCCCAGGTTCAGAATAATTACTTAGAGCACAGCTGTGCCACCAATCGTGGTCAATCTAACAATATGAATGACAAATAGACTTATATTGTGAGATTTGGGGATGTATCTGATATAGCAGCTGACCTCACTTTCCTGATCTTCCCGTATGAACACAGATAATAAATCTAAGCAGTCTGATCTGGAGCCCTTGCTCTTGAAACTCCTATACTTCTCCCCTCTGAATGACATGATAGCTCATTTCTTCCCTTCCTACATTCTCACATGGAAAGAGAGTAGTTGATCAACTGAATGGTAAAGTAAAAATTGCTCTTTATACATTGTTTTGCTGAGCATGTAGAAAGTTCTTAATAAAAAAGAAGGTAAATATATTTCTAATGACATCCTTCAAATTTTAAATTATATTTAATGGTTAGAAATAGGTAATGCTTTTATCTTTTGGAATCATGACTGACTAATAAAATGGCACAGTGAAATTTCATTGAGGTTACATTCATTACCGATAAACCTTTCATCGGTCCTGTTAACCTTTCTTTTGCTTTATTACTTTTACTATTGTTATACTTTAAGTTCTGGGGTACATGTGCAGATCATGCAGGATTGTTACATAGGTATACACATGCCACGGTGGTTTGCTGCATCCATCCCCCTTGTCATCTACATTAGGTATTTCTCCTAATGTTAGCCCTCCCTAATCCCCCCACCCCCTGCTATCCCTCCCCTAGCCCCCACCCCCCAACAGGCCCTGGTGTGTGATGTTCCCCTCCCTGTGTCCATGTGTTCTCATTGCTCAATACCCACTTATGAGTGAGAACACGCAGTGTTTGGTTTTCTGTTCTTGTGTCAGTTTGCTGAGAATGATGGTTTCCAGCTTCATCCATGTCCTTGCAAAGGACATGAACTCATCCTTTTTAATGGCTGCATAGTATTCCGTGGTGTATATGTGCCACATTTTCTTTATCCACTCTATCATTGATGGGCATTTGGGTTGGTCCTGTTAAACTTTTTTGAGTGTAGCATAGAGTTCTCATTTAAGGTCTTCATATTTTTTAAGACTGTATATAAAAATGCAAATCGTGAGGGTCATTTTAGTTCATCTGCTGCCTTACAGTGCTCGGTGAAAATGTGGTACCGTCAATTTAACTATCTGACTCTATCTTTGGATTGCCCAGAACTTCCAGAGGCTAGGTTATAAGCCAAAGGACATTCTCTCATTGCTGCCATTTGCTTCCTTAACTGTAGCTGTCTGTCCTTTTCCCATCCTAGCACCCTGACCTTGGTCTAATTGCTAGTGTTCTCCTGCTGCTACTGTGACCTATTTGCAGGGAGAGAATACTTTGGATCCTTCAGATCTAAACTCTACCATCAAAGCAAATCTAGTAACTGGAAAGCTATTTAAGACCACGAATCTGAAACAGTCAAAACCAAAATAAAGAACAACTAAAATTTACTGGGTGCTTACTGCTTCCATGAATACTCACTATCCTCTAGGAGGCAGGTACTAGAATTACCACCATTTTGCAGACAAGAAAATTGAAACAAAGGGAGCGTAAACACCTTGCCAGAAGTCACGCAATTGGGAAGGAGTTGGCACTCAAACCCAGACAGTCTGTTTTCAAATGCAATAATTTTAACCCCGAGTCAATATCACAGCATGCCAGCAACCTTTTTTTATTAACTCCCTTGGAAGACCTATCTACAAAGTAAGTATGACACACAGCATCCAACAGAGACTGGAAGGCCTCTCTGCAACTGGGAGAATTCAGGTAAATACATGGAGGACAGCTCAGGGCTCAAAGCCCTGTGGAATTGAGACACAAAAATATGAACAAACAGAGGCAGGGCACCAGGAGGAAACAGAAAAGAAAGCCAACAGATGGGGCAGTGACCTCCAGGAGTAAGGAGAGGGAGAGGCATTTCATTTAAAGAAAAAGGAAAAGGCATGTTAGAAACGCTCCTGGATGCCAGATCCTTTGCAAGTAGAACTAGCCACTCTCCGTTTTGCATAGGGGTGTAACACCATGAAATAAGTGTTTTAGAAAAGATGAATGAGGCCAAGTAGTGCCGATTGGATAGGAAGGAGATAAAGAGAGAAAGCAAACACTGAGTCTACAATGTAACTGGTAAAGGGAGGCCCCACGTGTGGAATGAACTGATAAGAAGCAACTCTAGGCAGCAATAAAACAAGCTGACTCTAGGAATTCTTTCTTTATGAGAGTCCCTCTCTTCTTCCAATAAATATGGATCCCCAGAAAATCAAGCCCAAGATTATAGCTGGAGAAATACCTTTGAGTACAGAGTGGGAGATCTGCATCTCAGTTTAGGTGCCAAGGAGGGTCGACCTAGAGAAAAGCATTTTTTCCTGATTCTCATGGAAAAATCTGAATATTACTGGTTCTACCGCACTGCAGAGAATGGTATTTCTTTTGTAGCTGCTCTTTCTATTAATGTAGTGAGGAACGCTGAGTTATAAGGTTGGATGCTTCAGGTTTCTTCCGAAAAGAAGGAAACTCAGATAAGAGGGCACTAATTATAAGTAAGATGTCATGTGAACTCTCTGTAGGGCAGGTCATTTATTCTGTTATGGGTATATTCACTGATCATTAAACATGAAATGGATTTCAGAGCAAGATTACCTAAAAGATACAGGGATGCTGAAGTACTGTCATCTCAAACTGAAGAACCCAATCCCAAGTCAGATATTTACAAATCAGCAGGATACAAAAGAAGCCTTAAAGATAGATGAATATCATATTTAGGAGTTTGAAAACTCTTCAGCCAAACAAACTAGGCAAAATTAAAAATGCCAAAGTGAATTTCTTTCCACTTTCTCATTTCAGTGCTACATTTGGTGACATTGTGTTTCATCAACTACACTTTGGCACTTTGCAAAGTCTCTTCTTAATGGGGTTCTTCTCTAATGAGAAAGGAAAACAATTTCCTCAAAATTACATAAGACTTCATAAACATATTACCTTAATAAATTAATTTGAGTTATGATCAATTATACACACATCAGTCGCCTCTAATTTGTTGCCTAAAATGTAAGTTGTGGACAATGAGCCTCTCAGTTTTACTATAATTTATCTTATTAAACTCTTAATAAGTAATTCAAAATCAGTATGTATTGTTGTACCACTTCATTCTAAGTGGGGGAAGGCAAGTTATGCATTTTTAGTTGCAGTCTGGTAGTTAACTCATCTAAACCTTGTAGAGAAAATGAGCAAGCAAGCTGCTTTAAATAAAAATATATGCAGCTACATTTCTAGGCTGCAGAAAAATTCTAGCATTAACACTATTTTCAGAATCATTTTCCAAAGCCAAATTAGCTCAGATAAAGTAGTGATACATTTTAGAACAAATGTATTCTCTAAGGACCAAGAGTTATCTAAGCTCATTGCACATCAGAATTACTTGCTGTAGTTTTCAAAAATTCTTATGACCATGTCCATCTCCTCAAAAACGGCATGGTCCAGTAGCCTTTTCTATAATAATGGACATTTTTCTTATATATACATATATATAATACATATATATATTATATATATTACATATATATAATATACCCCAGAACCTAAAATGCAATTATATATATATTATCTATATATAGATAGATAATGCAATTATATATCTATATATAATTATATATAAAATTATATATATATAA
>CAUYLG010071410.1:0-67210 GCA_963573385.1 Cacajao melanocephalus | reverse complement strand
TGATCTCGGCTCACTGCAACCTCTGCCTCCCAGGTTCAAGTGATTCTCCCACCTCAGCCTCCCACGTAGGTGGGACTACAGGTGCCTGCCATCATACCCGGCTAATTTTTGTATTTTTATAGAGATGAGGTTTCACCATGTTGGCCAGGCAAGTCTTGAACACCTGACCTCAGGTGTCCGCCCACCTTGGCCTCCCAAAGTGCTGGGATTGCAGCCGTGAGCCACCACACGCGGCCTGAAAAGTATCTTAAGTAAAGCAGGGCTTTTTTTTTTTTCCTTCGCATAATAGCAAGACAAGGGAGCTTTGAGCATGGGCTCATTTGTTTTACACTGTCATGATCAGTGTCTCTGCCAATTTCTTGTTATTTTTCTCACAGTTGCAAATGGCTGTTGTAACCCAGCCATCACCTACCTGTTTAAGAGAAGAAGGCAGGAAGGGAGACAGTACCATTGACACTTAACCCTTTTGTCAAGAAACCAAAAGTTTCCCTAGAATCCCCCCAGCTAATTTCTGCTGTGTCTCCTTGCCACTTGGTCACCTCTAGCTAGAGAGGAGCTGCAAACTATATTGTAGCTTTGGCAGCCTCTATACTGGAGGTGAAAAAGGGAGGAAAAGGAGGAAATGAGAGTGGGGCTAGCCTACTAGTAGCAATCAGCCCCAACCCTGCAGCCCCAGTGTTTACCAAAACAATCACTTTGGTTTTGTGTGTGTGTGTATGTGTTTTGTTTTGTGATGGAGTTTCACTCTTGCTGCCCAGGCTGGAATGCAACAGTGCAATCTTGGGTTACCGCAACCTCCACCTCCTGGGTTCAAGCGATTCTCCTGCCTCAGCTTCCTGAGTAGCTGGGATTACAGGCACCCACCACCATGCCTGGCTAATTTTTTTGTGTGTGTTTTTAGTAGACACAGAGTTTCACCATGGTGGCCTGTTCTCAAACTCCTGACCTCAGGTAATCCACCTGCCTCAGCCTCCCAAAGTGCTGGGATTACAGGCATGAGCCCCCATGCCTGGCCAGCACTTTGGTATTAATGGACAAGTGGAAAAAACTCACCTGCTTTGACTGTTTGTCCATTCATTCATCCATTCATTCAGTGTCCAGGGCAAGCCAGTCTCTCTACTACTTATTCTACATGCACCCTTTCTTATTCTCATGGCTGTTCTGTCCAGGTAGACATCACTGTTTTTTGTGATTAGAAACAATCTCAGGAAGAATCAATACCTTGCTTAAGGTTACACAGCTCTATAAGTGACAGACCCAAGACTCAATCCTGAGGCCACCTCCCTCCCAAACCCATCCATCCTTCACTGTGCGAGCACTACTGATCCTAGGATTAGAGTAGGAAACCTCCTGCATTTGACTTTTCTCTACCAGGAGGTAATGATTATTAGCCTGCCAGAGATTAGCTGCTACATTCAACATGTTTTGGCAAAACAGTTTGCTAATAACATTGCAACTGAACAAAACATATTGAATCTGTAATTTGGGGTGATTTTATATTTAGGGCCTAACTAGGTGACATTTATTTTATGAGCAGGGTTATAATTTTTAGCACAGGGCCTTGTAAGGTAGAATACTAAATAGGAATTTACCCAGCGGTTAGTCCATACCCATAAACTCTAAATAATTTACATAATTTTTTTCCTATTTAAGTAGGTAAGGCACTTTGCCAGGAGTTTTTGCTTTTTCTTTCTTATTCCTGAAAAATCTCAGCATTCTTGTTTCTGAGTAAATGAATCAGTGATCATCTGTATTCATGTCCACAGCTTATAGTTACATATATGTGAACTAAAATATTTAGAAACATTTCATCTCGGCAACATGTTTTTTTAATAATAAGTAGGGGTGTGTGTGTGTGTGTGTGTGTGTGTGTCTGTGTGTGTGTGTGATTATAAAAGTAATAGATGCACAATCAAAAGAAATGTTGCAAGAAGATTGAGAAAAATCACTCATAATTCTGTACCACCCAGAGGCAATAACTATTAACATTTCTGGCATATTTCCTTCCTAATCTTTTTAAGTTTTTTTTTTCTTCACATAGCTGAATTCATACATTATTTGCAGTTTTGTGTGCTGCAGTTTTTCAAATAATATCAACAACCTCCTTGTTATTAGAAGCGTCGTTGTGAATGGCTGCGTAATGTCCTTCCATTAAGAACGCAGCAATCCTCTACTGGGCTGCTCTTCTCGTGATGGACATTCGTATTATTTCCCAGATACATGATGTGTGCCTCGAATTGTTAACATTTTGTAAAGGAAGAACAGTTCAAACCGTGGCGCATCTGTTTACAGGCCCTCTACCTGCATCGGGTACTGTGTTAACCACTTATCCCCAGGAAGGCATCAGTCATTATCATGGCCATGATGACTTTGTCCTGGTAGAACAGGATGCTGGTGATTTTTATACTTTAAAAAATGACCAGATTCTTCAGTCTAGCAGGCAGCGGTCCCCTGACACAGGGAAGATGAATACCAAGAAGACAGAGAGAAAATTGCTCAAGTGTTCCCTCTAGCCGTTCCCTCCCACTGTTCCATATCTGGCGGCCACTCTGGTGACCTCAGAGCCCTTTTGCTGCCCAGCTCCGGTGTCCCTTTTCTTCTCGTGGCTCAGCAGCCCCTCTGACCACTGCAGCCTCACGTGGTTCCTAGAATTCTTCAGGTTGGGGCAAGAGTAAGCTGCTCAGACCATCTATTTACCTTTCAGTCTTCCAAAATGTGGTGGCCAATAAAAGCATTGCAGCCAGAGAGGGTATTTGAAAGCTCAGCCCTGAGCATACCCTTGCCTGCTTAAAAGCTTCCAGGGGGCCAGGCACGGTGGCGCATGCCTGTAATCTCAGCACTCTGGGAGGCCAAGGCAGGTGGATCACGAGGTCAGGAGATCAACACTAGCCTGACAAACATGGTGAAACCCCATCTCTACTAAAAATACAAAAAAATTAGCTGGGCGTGGTGGCACGTGCCTGTAATCCCAGCTACTCAGGAGGCTGAGGCAGGAGAATTGCTTGAACCCAGGAGGCAGAGGTTGCCATCAGCCGAGATCACGCCACTGCACTCCAGCCTGTGTGACGGAGCGAGACTACATCTCCAAAAAAACAAAAACAAAAACAAAAAAATCCTCCAGGGGCTGTCAGTTGCTCTTAGAATCCAGACACTTCCCTGCAGGGGGTGCCACAGGGCTTGATCTGGCCCTGTCTGCTGCGTCTCCTGTCACTCTGGGCCCACCTGTAAGGGCTGCTTTTTGGTTCCTCTGTGTCCCTTTCACATTCTGTTCCCTCTTCCTACATACTGTTCCCTCTGCCTCCTCTCCCTTCTTCACCTTCTTCCCATGAATTGGGACTGCCTGCTTGTCCTGCAGATCTTTGTTTTTCTATACCTTCAAGATGTTGCCTAAATGTTACCTTTTCATTGAGATGATCTCTGATTTTTTTGTTTTGTTTTGTTTTGTTTTGTGTTTTGAAAAAGAATCTCCCCGTGCAGTGGCGCGATCGCGGCTCACTGCACTCTCCACCTCCCAGGTTCAAGAGATTCTCCTGCGTCAGCCTCCTGAGTAGCTGGGACTGCAGGTGTGTGCCACCACACCCAGCTAATTTTTGTGTTTTTAGTAGAAACAGGGTTGTCTCATGTTGTCCAGGCTAATCTCAAACTCCTGATCTCAGGTGATCCGCCTGCCTCAGCCTCCCAGAGTGCTGGAATTACAGGCAGGAGCCACCGTACCCATCCAATGATCTCTGATTTTAGAGTTCCAGCTCTTCCCCTCCCCACCACCTCCCTGCTTGGTTTCCCTCCATAACACTTAGCACCGTCTCACTTACTGCCTGCTTTACCTATTAGCTGTACTGATCACCCATCTTTCTCCATTAAAACGTAAGCTCCATGAAGGCAAACACTTTTGTTTTGTTCTTAGTGCCTAGAATCTTAGTGTTGAGATTGGCTGGTAATGAGTACGAGTGGCCTGGCATTTTGTAAATAACAGTTAAGCCAATGGAAGAACACTAAATCTAAGTCTCTCTCCTCCTTTTTCTTTATAATCACTTCTGTGGGCTAGAATTTACTTTGCTGCCTTTCAACACAACAGCTAGAAGTTTCCAGACAATAAAAGCCAAAATCCAGGCCAGGTGCAGTGGCTCACACCTGTAATCCCAGCTCTTTGGGAGGCTGAGGCAGGTAGATCTCTTGAGGCCAGGAGTTCGAGACCAGCCTGGCCAACATGGCAAAACCGTGTCTCTACTAAAAATACAAAAATTAGCCAGGCATGGTAATTTTTGTATGCCTGTAATCCTGGCTACTCAGGAGGCATGAGAATCACTCGAACCCAGGAGGCAGAGGTTGCAGTGAGCTGAGATTGCACTACTGCATTCCAGCCTGGGCATCAGAGTGAGACTCTGTAAATCAATCAATCAATCAATCATTCCCAAGATGGTTAATCTTTTCCTCATCTGTTGAAGGAGTTTAGTTATATTTGGATATGATAGTCACAGCCTTCAGCCGACTTCTGAGTTTGGGGCTCCTCTTGAAGGCCCAAGCTCCCTTAGACATAAGGACTGCCCCATGTCCTGCTCACCCTGACAAAGTCAGAACAGAATACAGAAGTGCCAGGTGCCAAGCTCCGTCAGGTTCCAGGGCCCGGGGGATCTTGCTTCCTAGGTGGGAGGTGACCTGATCCCTTTGTAGGTGACCTGGTCCCTTTATCCCTTGGTCCAAAGTGATAGCCCATCATGGTCTCTAGGTCTAACCCTCTTCCACCACGAGGGGCAGTTTAAATATAACTTTCTTTCCTTACTGGGGCACTGAGGTGTACAGGCCTCTTTTTAGTCTCCTGCAAAACGTTTCAACAGCACGTGAGCACAATGTGTGGACAGAGAGAGACTTCTCAGCACGCGTTAGCGAACAAATCATGTCTTCTTCCCCTGTTTTATTTTATTTATAATAACTGACATTTATATGGGGCTTATGTGTTTCAGGCATTGTTCTAAACTCTTTGCAGAGATGAACTTACTTAATCTTCATAACAGTCATATGAAGCAGGCAGTGTAATTATTCATATTGTTACATTGAGTGTAATTATCTTTAGGGTGCCAGGTGCGGTGGCTCATGCCTGTAATCCCAGCACTTTGGGATGCTGAGGCGGCGGATCACTTGAGGTTAAGAGTTTGAGGCCAGCCTGGCCAACATGGTGAAAGCTCGTCTCTGCTAAAAATACAAAAATTAGCCGGGCATGGTGGCATGTGCCTGTAATCCCAGCCACTTGGGAGACTGAGGCAGGAGAATCTGTTGAACCCAGGAGGAGGAGCTTGCAGTGAGCCAAGGTCACGCCACTGCACTTTAGCCTGGGCAACAGAGCAAGACTCTGTCTCAAAAAAAAAAAATGTATTTTTTGGGAAGCGGCCTCTGGATCTTGGTGCAAAGTGCTTTATTGTTATAGTCTGCTCATCCCATTCTCTTTTCCCAAGAGAAAGGCAAAAATAATCATCAGACCACAGAATATGTTGGGAGCAGATTTTGAGGTCCTTGAAAGGGAATTGCACCTGACATCTCCTGGACATCCACGCACTTGGGACAGTAGCCACACAAGCCTTCCCTGGCTCTCTGCTGCTGGTGGCACTCTAGATAGTACTCCCGGCTGCTTCTCTGCCAGTTAGTGGGGTTCACCTCATTACCCTAGCTTTGACCCAGGATCTGTCATGAGCCTCCTTGCCTTGCCTGGTCTCTGCAGTCTGGTGATGGGCACTTGGAGAGCTGGGGAGTGCTAGCTAAGACAGGATTCCTTTACTGCCTGACCCAGGTTCATCCCTGTGTGCCTCAAGGCTTGCACTTGGATTGTGATTTTTGTGGGGTGAGATTCATGGTCTCATTTGCTCCTGTGGGAGGGACCACGAGAGGAGCACTCTCTGATGAGTGATGCCACGGGCACCCTGTATACTCTTAGGGGAATTGAACCACATCCTGGGGCCAGATATTTAAATACCTTTGGGGAACAGGAACATTATTTGCTAGTTAGAAAATTACTATGTGGCTAGGTGCAGTGACTCATGCCTTTAATCCCAGCACTTTGGGAGGCCGAGATGGGCAGATCACTTGAGGCCAGGAGTTCGAGACTAGCTTAGCCAACATGGCAAAACCTCGTTTCTACTAAAAATACAAAAATTAGCTAGGCTTGGTGGCACATGCTTGTAATCCCAGCAACTTGGGAGGCTGAGACAGAATCACTTGAACCTGGGAGGCGGAGGCTGCAGTGACCCGAGATCATGCACTGCAGCCTAGGTGACAGTGTGAGACACAGTCTCCAAAAAAAAAAAAATTATCGTATAGTTTGAAAACAGAGACAAAAACAAATTATTGTGGTGTGATTATTGCCAACTAGAAGCAATTATTGTGTAATACTTTCTATAGGTTATGAAATTGCTGTTTTATAGGAAGCAAAAACAAGGTTATGATTTAGATTCTTTTTTAAATTTTGTTTTCTGTCTTTATTCACGTTACAAATGAATGCAGATTAACGAGTCAAGTAGTTGTACCCAGCAAGTTATACAAAGCAGCAGCACACAACTCCTCACTGGCCCATTGCTCACTCCTAGAGACAGCCACTCTCTGTGAGTTGAGCTAATTTTGTGGATATTCACTTCATTGTTCTAAACAATATGTCTGTGTTGCTGTTTCTGGATCTACTTGCTGTTGTGTATTGAATTTGTGTCCTGGTGAACGAGGATTTAGCTCTGTCCTCTCCATCCCACTCCAACATTTCATCCCCATGTCTTTCCAGTGTCATTAATCCTAATTTGGTTGACCACACACGGTGGCTGACAGCTGTAATCTCAGCACTTTGGGAGGCCGAGGGAGGCAGATTACCTGAGGTCACAAGTTTGAGACCAGCCTGGCCAACATGGTGAAACCCTGTCTCAACTGGAAATACAAAAATTAGCTGGGTATGATTGATGGCGGGCGCCTGTAATTTCAGCTACTCGGGAGACTGAGGCAGGAGAATTGCCTAAACCCAGGAAGTGGAGTTTACAGTGAGCCGAGATTACACCACTGCACTTTAGTCTGGGCGACAGCATAAGACTCTGTGTCAAAAAAAAAAAAAATCCTAATTTGGGTTATATCAGCATTTAGTATTTATATCTTGCCTGTACATACGTTGTTTTAAATATCAGTCACAACAGAGCCACTTTGAAGGCATGATGATGTTTTCTGCATGCTTTGTTTGTTGTGATTTTAAAATTGTTTTAAGTTTTTGAAGAATACTAATTCAGCCTCAAACTCTTCTTCCAAAAGTCTGAGTGTACCAATTTCCTGTCAATAAATTTAAAATAATAACCAATCTCAGCTTTTTGGCAGAATGTCTCATGGAGCTATTTTCTGACTGATGCTCTGTAGGCCTGCTAACAACTGTGATTTTAGGATTTCTGTGTCCAATCTAGGAACCATCTGTACTTCTTTCTCATGTTGGACCTACCATTGCCTCCTTCTTAGATGTATTCCATCCTCCATCTAAGAAGGAGGCAATGGTAGGTCCAACATGAGAAGAATTTACATCGAAAAATGTCTTCATTCCATCCTCCCATTAAAGTGATAGTTTGATAGTTTGGCTGGGTATAGAATGATAGGTGAGTATTTTGAAAGCTTTGTCTCCTTGTCTTTGTTCTTTAAGTCTGGATTTTGAAGTTCAATTTTCTTCTGATTCTTGATCTTTTTTTTTTTTTTTTTCTGAAAGAAAGAAAAAGAGAGGAAAGAAAGTGAGAGTGAAGAATGTAATAGAGAAAGAAAGAGGAAGATTCTTGATCTTTTATATGAAACCAGAAACACATAGGATCTTCTCTTTGCATTTAGGGTTCTGCAATAATACTGTGAGGAACTTTGGTGTGAGTCTGTTTAAACTCATGCCCTTTTGTTCTGGGAAGTCCTTTTGAATTATTTCTTCAATTTTCTATCTCTCTTTTTCTCTCTCTATCTCCTTCTGAGTGTGTGTATTGTGTGTGTGTGTGTGTGTGTGTTATGTGTGGGCATGGGAGTTCCCCTGTACTCTGATACTCATAGTCTGCAAATGTTGGACCTCATCTTGTGGGCCTCAAATATTATTTCCTTTTTTTTTTTTTCTTCCACTTTCTTGATTACTCTACTTTTTGAGATGACTCTTTACCTTAATCTTCTAAGCCTTCTACTGAGCTTTTCATTTTTGCTGTCATAGTTTTAATTTTCAAGAACTTTTTTGGTAATTACTCCTTTTCAAAATAGCATCCTGTAATTGGTTGATAAATGTAGTATCCTCTGTCTCTGAGAATGCTAATGTTTTTTGTTTTTGTTTTTGAGATGGAGTTTCACTCTTGTCACCCAGGCTGGAGTGCAGTGGCGCGATCTCGGCTCACTGCAACCTCTGCCTTCTGGGTTCAAGTGATTCTACTGCCCCAGGCTCCTGAGTAGTTGGGATTACAGGTGTGTGCCACTACGCCAGGCTATTTTTTGTATTTTTAGTAGAGATGGGGTTTTACCCTGTTAGCTAGGCTGTTCTGGTCTCCAGCTCCTGACCTCAGGTGATCCGCCCTCTTTGGCCTCCCGAAGTGCAGGATTACAGGTGTGAGCCACCGTGCCCAGCCTGCTAATGATTTTTTTTTTCCTTCTCCCCATGTAGTCTCTGTTTCTTACCATTGGAGTTGTTTTGTTCTTTTTTCATATTAGACACGTTCCTCATATGTCTAATGATCCTTGGCTGCCTGCTTCCATTTAAAAGTGCATTATTTTTTAAAAAAGAATGAAAAAGAGTACAGTCCAGAAAAGCTGATTATTGTAGGGGAGGGAGACCTTCTTGCCCATGGCCTTCACCATAGCTTGGCGAAGGCTCCCTATTTCTGTATTATCAGTGGCTTTTGGTTGTTTCTTTTTGGCTCTCAGATTCCCCAGAGACCACTCCTGTTGGAGACTCTGCCTGGCTTCTTTCACTTCATTCTGAGTGTTCTCGGAGCCAAATGGAAGGAAAAGGTTCCATCCTGAAATCCAGGGTAAAACCTTTCATATTTATCTACTTTTTTTTCACTGGGGGACCCCTGCCCCAGCAGTGTCAGCTGGCTCCCAGAACTCCTTTGTTTATTCTTTTTTTAAACTAAAAAAAAATTTTTTTTTGAAGAGACAGGCTCTCCCTATGTAGCCAGGCTGGTCTTGAACTCCTGGGCTCAAGTGATCCTCCCACCTTTGCCTCCCAAAGTGCTGAGACCTTTGTTTACTCTTTACAAAGGCTAAAGCTCCCATCTTCTGCCAGGGTGGTCCAGCTTCATGCAGTTTCAAGCCATCTTTCTGTTTTAGCTTTTCACTCCCATATCCAGGAATAGCTAAAAATTGAGGTTTTTCTGAAACTAAAATGCAGTTAATCTGAAGTGAAGAGCTGGAGCACACAAACCCGTCCTTTCCGCACCACTTGAGTTGAGATGCAGAACATTTGCCAGATTCCAGAAGGCTCGCTCATGCCCCTTCTGTGTCAGCAAACTTTCTATTACCAGGACTCGTTGATTTTTTCTCTTCTTGAACTTCATGAAAATGAAATCATGCAGTATTTACTCTTGTGTCTTCTGGCTTCTTTTGCTGTGTGTGATGTTTGAAATTCATCCGTGTTATTACGTGTAGCAGCAATTGGTTCTTTGTTATGGCCATGTAGTATAACTATCTATTGAATAGATCACAATTTATTTACCCATTCCACTACTAATGGACATCTAGGTTATTTCTACTTGGGGGCTATTGTGAATAAAGCGGGCAAGGATATTCTGGTTCATATCTTTTAATAGACCTATGCGTTAATTTCTCTGGGTCTATTCTGAGGAGTGGAATTACTGGGTCATTGGGAAGATGTGGGTTTGTCTTTGGCGAATACTGCCCAAGAGTTTTCTAAAGCCTGTCGATTCTTGACTTTTCTTGCTGCCAGCTGAATATTTAAACTAAGTCAGCTACAGCTTGGTGCAGTGGCTAACACCTGTAATCTGAACACTTTGGGAGGCCAAGGCGCGAGGATTGCTCAAGATTCGTAGTTCAAGACTAGCCAGAGCAACATAGCAAGATCCTGTCTCTATAAAAAGTAATAAAAAATTAGCTGGCCATTATGGGTCACACGTGTAATCCCAGCAACTCAGGAGGCCAAGGCAGGAGGATCGCTTCAGGCCAGGAGTTTGAAACCAGACTGGGCAACATAGCAAGGCCCCATCTCTACATACAATTTAAAAATCATCCAGGCATGATAGTATGTGTCTATAGTCCCAGCAACTGGGGATGCTGAGCTGGGAGGATCACTTGAGCCCAGGAGGTTGAGGTTGCAGTGAGCTTTGGTCATGCCATTGCACTACGGCCTCAGAAACAGTGTGCGACCCCCTGTCTCAAAAGAAGCAGTAATAACTTGGCTAAGCCCATTGCCACTTGTCCATGTACTTTCCAGTTTCCAAATTATGTGCTGTTCTCTCCTCTCCTGTTTGTCCTTGAGAGTTTCCTGCCTTTACAGTGGGATTTGTGGAAGGAACAAAGCTGAATGTGTTTTCAGTCTACTATCTTTAACTGGAAACCTTTATGATGACTTTAAGATGGCCTTTTAGCTCACTCAATCTCCCTGAACAGAATACACTTGTGTTTCTTCTGAGTCATTTCTGCTCAGTGACTTTATTAAAAAAAAAAAGTTTTAATGCCTCCGCCTCTTACTGGTACTCCAGATGTCGTTTTCTGCACTCTGCATTGCCAGCAAGATGACAGCACCATTCTGAGTCCACATCTTTATTAGATATAATAATTAATAAACAGTCCAAACTGAAGGTACAGTCTACGGGATGCTTTCCCTTAAATTTTTTTTTCTTGAGTTTACAAAAATCTTTGCATACAATTATATGGATGTTTAAGCTGATGAAGTCCTTCAAGTCCAGGCAAATCAAAACATCTTAATTTTTAACCTTGTAATGTCCCCAAATTAACCTTGTAATATTAATAATATCATTAGGGTCCAGGTGTTCCCTTGGAGGCATCTTCACTATTTTGGTTAGGGTATGCCAGGGCTAGGAGGCACAGTTAAACTTCTAGAGTCCTGAATTGGATGTCAGATAAGTTTTCCCCAAAGAACTAATGATATATACTTGACTCTCCATACCTCCCACCCCGGGTCTCCCTCTGGGGCTTCCTCCAGCACAGAGATGGTGACGAGCAGGTCAGAAATTGCAAGGAAAACTCACAGACACCCATGTTTCCAGTAATGGTGACCTCACCAGCAGAGAAGAACAAGCACACTTAGTGCTAAGATGCTTCCAAGCTTACAGACTCGGGGATCCCATTCACTTACTATTCGGGTCCTGCCCCAGTAAGCTCACCCTTTATCCTCTGCTTCAATTCCTGGCACACTTTTTTGAAGAGACAGAGTCTCCATATGCTGCCCAGGCTGGTCTCGAACTCCTAGGCCTTACGTCTTGCCTCACAGAACTGGCCAGGCCTCACTGCTTCTCCCCTGGTTACAGCTTACTTCATCTTATGTCATTTTACTCATTAAAATAGTGGTCAACCAGGAATGTAGCATCTTGTTGTAGAAGAGTAACAGGCTAGGAAGATTGCAATCAAGCAAGTAAAGTACTTACCCCAGTGCTTGCCGTTGGTAAGAGTTCCGTGAGTGATCACTAGTATATTAATTATGGGTTCTATAGAGTGAATTTCTGAGCAGCTCAGGAACTGTTTTGCTTCACTTGGTCAAACTCAAATTGTAATTGGCTCCTCTCACTCTTTCTTTGGGGGTGAAGGTCTAAAGATTATAACCAACCTGTACTCCTTTCTTCATCTCTTTTGCTTTTTTATGTATCGGGGATATATTATCCTAAATCTATGAATTCAGTATATTTTATTTCTATTAATGTAACAAATAGTATTTCTCAGTATAGATAATCACATAATTATACCTCTGCCGACCCTCTAATCAAATGTATTGAATATGCTTATTACTGTACGTAATACATTGCCCCCTCTCTCTCATACTGAATTCCCTTATGATCATTGCTATTATACCTGTGGGTATAAGTAGTGGTTAGCTTCTTGTACTTGCTGATAAGAGCAATTTTGAAAAGCAGAAATAGACACAAAATCCACCAATAATAACAGAAATCTCACATATTTTCCTGGGAAAGCAAACCATGCAGCAAGGGAAGGAAGCGTGATTGTAACCTTTATAAAACTGAATTAGTATATTCATCTGCATTGTAGATGAATTCAGTTTGTGTGAGTTAGTCTGAGATATCACCATCAGTTATAACGTGATCTCTGTGACCAGCCATAGTTGCATTCCAGGCAGCTAGTTTATGAACAAATTTTTGCGCACCATACATTTGTAAGGTGAGGATGACTAGGAGAATAGTAGTATGTTATAATTCTGGTGTCTTTGCTTTTTAATCCTGCTGGCTTCTGCAAGGGGGGATAATTTATGAACAGCATGTTAATAAGTCCACGTTGTAATGTTCTTGAGTGCAGGGTTATGATGGATTTGGAAATTGTAGAGTCTTGTCATTATCTGAAGAATTAACATTACTCCATCAGATTAAAATGTTTGAATTCAGATGGCTTTGGGTCAGGCACAGTGGTTCATGCCTGTAATCCCAACACTTCAGGAAGCCAAGGTGTGAGGATCACTTGAGCCCAGGAGTTCAAGACCAACCTGAGCAACATAGTCAGATCCCGTCTCTACAAAAATTTAAAAATTAGCTAGATATGGTGGTGTATGCCTGTTGTCCTCAGTACTTGAGAGGCTGAGGTGGGAGGATGGCTTGATCCCAGGAGGTCAAGGCTACAGTGAATCATGGTCATGCCACTGCGCTCTAACCTGGGCAGCAGAGCAAGATTGCATCTCAAAAACCAACCAAACAAAAAGCTTTGATATCCAGACTCTCCCCTCCAGTTCTAGGGACCTCCTTGATAACCTCTGGGTAGATTTGATCATTGAGTGCTGCCGTTTTGCCCATGGCCACCAGCCAGAATGCCTGTCTGGATAATTAAACTGGAAATATTCCAACAGTGTCTAAAACTCCTCTATACTGGACACACATTTGGTTGTACTGTGCTGAACGGAATGTGGCCAACCCAGGGCACCAGTTTTATATGGTCTAAAGCCTGCGAGAGTTATTTGCTCTTGGTGATCACTTAGTCGACAGTTCCTTGACAGATGCTGTGAGGACAGTCCTTAGAATTGAGGGGCAGCGTCCTTCCCCTGACAGCTCTGGCATAAGCCTCGTGTGCACAGTCTGAGCTTCACAGTCAGGGACACCATTCCATTCACCACACTCTCCCAGGCACCTAGCCCTGTACCCGTAACACCATTGCTTTTTGTTTTCTCTCTCTTCTTTGGAGATAGATACAAGTTCACTATTGCTGCTTTATTTTTATTGTATTTATTTATTTATTGTGAGACAGAGTCTTGCTCTGTCACCCAGGCTGGAGTGCTGGAGTACAGTGGTGCCAACACAGGTCATTGCAGCCTGGGTTCAAGCCAACCTCCTACCTCAGCCTCCCAAGTAGCTGGGACTACAAGCATGCACCACGACGCCTGACTAATTTTTAAATTTTTTGTAGTCCCAGTGCAGTGGCTCACACCTGTAATCCTAGAACTTTGAGAGGCCAAGGCAGGCAGATCACTTGAGGTCAGGAACTCAAGACCAGCCTGGCCAACATGGTGAAACCCTGTCTCTACTAAAAATACAAAAATTAGATGGGTCTGGTGGCATGCGCCTGTAGTCTCAGCTACTCGATTACTCAATTTGATTAATCATTGTAATCAAACGATTCTCTCAGGCTGAGGCAGGAGAATCATTTGAACCCGGGGGGCAGAGACTTCAGTGAGCTGAGGTCACCTCACTGTACTCCAGCCTGGGCAACAGAGTGAGACTCTGTATTTTAAAAAAAACAATTTTTTTTTGGTTAAAAAAAATTTATAGGAGATGGGATCTCCCTATATTGCCCAGGCTGGTCTTGAACTCCTGCACGCAGGTCATCCTCCTGCCTCAGTCTCCGATAGTGCTGGGATTACAGGCATGAGCCACCGTAGCTGACCTATTGCTGCTTTATACCTGGAGAAATTAAGACAGCACACGGCTAAGTAAGAGGTGGTGTTATAGTGACAATAGTTATTGTCAAGATGAATATGTATGAAGTACTTGGCCTTGGCTAAGGCATGCTGTCATTCGCTGTGGCTCACAAGAGTACAGCTAGTGGTTGCTGAGGTAGATTTGAACACGAGGTCTCCACACGTCCCCCATCTCTACCTGTGGTCCTGTTGACAAGACAGTTTCCAGGCGGCCCCTCTGTGGCTGTGCTGAACCCCTTGCAGCTGAACCCTGAGTCCTCATTCCTCCCTTCCCCCTCCCCCATGACTGCACTAAGCCTCAGTTTGTTCATCTGTAAATGATTGTGGTGGAACAATGGGACTGATGCTGCTGAACCCAAAGTAGTACAAAAAAAATAAAAGCCTGTCTTGTAAGTGATCCCAGTTACAAGTCCCTTCAAAGTAAACACTTGTCAAGAATCGTGTTGGCCGGGTGCACTGGCTCATGCCTGTTACCCCAACACTTTAGGGTTACAGGTGGGCGGATCACCTGAGGTCAGGAGTTTGAGACCAGCCTTGCCAACATGGCAAAACCCCGTCTCTACTGAAAATACAAAAATCAGCCAGGTGTGGTGGTGCATGCCTGTAATCCCAGCTACTCGGGAGGGCGAGGCATGAGAATCACTTGAACCTGGGAGGCAGACGCTGCAGTGAGCAGAGATCGCACCACTGCACTCCAGCCTGGGCGACAGAGTGAGATTCCATCTCAAAAAAAAAAAAAGATTGTGTTATTTCAGAGTTGGTGATGAGTAGATGCAAAACACTTTCCCTACCCTTGCAAAATGGCACGGACACTTCAGCTGGTAACAGAAATACACCATTCTGTTGTAGAATTGGTCTTGAAATGTTCAAGCCTGGAAATGGGCAAGGTTTTCTGAAAGGATCTCTTGCGTAAGATACCACAAGGCCATCCACAGCACCAGGGAAGGGATGATGTAAGATGTTAGTGGGATAAAGGATCTGAAGATGAGAGGAGTGTGGGAAGCTGTGAGTGTGTCGTGATTGGAAGAGGCCAGGCTGGTGACAGCTGAAAGAGCCACTGCTGGTGGCTGCGCAAGAACTGATTGCATGGACCACTCCTGGAAGCGATGGGCCGGTCAGGAGGTTACTGTTTTCTCCCAGGCAGTGAACTGTAACCAGGGAGAAGCAGCTTGGTCTTGCTGGTCCTGCAGGGCAGGAACGATCAGTAAAGTGTGCGAGGAATTAAAGCAGACGACAGAGGTTGGGCCTGGGTAGAAAGTAAATCGGACCCCCAGAGTCTGTGAGCTCAGGGACGTCTTAGCACTGAGTATGCCGTTTTTGTCTGCCATTGAGGCTGCCACCACTGTGAACATAGGTGTCTGTGACTCCTCCTTGTCATTCCTGACCTGGAGGAATCCCCAGAGGGAGCCTGGGGGCCGGAGTGGGGGATGGCTAGCATACATCACAGGTTATTGGGGGAAATGTACTCTGACTCAGGCAAGGGAAGCCTTGCACCATGGAGAGGCTTGAGAGATGTTTGGGAAGTGTGGTCACCAAGACGTGATGGTGGCTGGTTTGAGGGCGGCAGGAACGGAGCGATCAGGGATCAGATCTCTGAGTTGGCAGCTGGGTGGATAGCAGCCTTTCCCCGCCTGGTGGAGGCAGTGGCATGGGCAGAAACCAGTGGGGAGAAGTGAGGCGTGCTACAAACCCACCTCCTATCCCACACAGCAGCTGGCAGAATTTTCCAAAGAACATTTCTTCTCCCAGAGTATCAGGAGGCTTCAGGTAAGGGAAGCCAGCTGCTCTGACCACACCTCCCTGTCCTCCCTCCTGAGGAGTGAATCCCTTTCCTGTAGGGCTGGAAGGACCACAGGCTTGGGAGTGTACACAGCAGAAATTTACTTTCTCATAGTTTTGGAATCTGGAAGCCTGAGACCAGTGTTGGCAGATCGATTCCTTCCAAGGCCTCTCTCCTTGCCTTGCAGACGGCGACGTCTCCCTGTATCCTCACGTGGTCTTCCTCTCTGCATCTGTGTTCTAATCAATCCCCTCATAACCATGCCAGTCAGACTGAATTAAGGCTCATCCTAACGACCTCACATTAACTTAATTACCTTGTTGGAGACCCTGTGGCCAAATGCAGTCATATGATTAGGTAGTGGAGTAAGGACTTCAAATAGGAATTTGCAGGGACACAGTTCATCCATAACAGGCATCTCCTGCCTGTTGCAGCTTCACAGATGGCAGTGAGCCAGAAGTCACACCTGTAATTGCCTAAGGCTTGCCCGCTGCTCTGTTAGGGAAAGAGGCCGTAGAATACAGAGGAGTAACACCCTGTGTGCATGTATATGTGTGTGCTACATGTGTGCAGTGTGCACCTGCGTGTGCATGTGCAGTGTGTGTACGCACACATACCGAAGTTGGATGGGAGCTGGGTGGAGATGTTGCCGACCCCCCTGTGCTCATCAGAAAGGTGTGAGGAGAGTTGAGAAGTGGGTATCCCAATGTCTTCCTGTTGTTTTCTGCCCTCTGCTGATTTCCCATTAGACCAACCCACACACATCTACTGAGCATCTTTACTGCACAATGAAAACACACTGGAGCCTGCATCTTCCGACGCCACCCAGCCTTGGGGTCCTTGGTGAAGCCAGTGGCTGGAATTCCAGGAAGAAAGAAAGCCCTGAAAGCCAGGACAGGCTGAGGAAACTGCAAATGGGAAAGGATTTTTTTTTTCTTGAAACAGTGCCTCATTCTGTCACCCAGGTTGGAGTCCAGTGATGCAACGACAGCTCACTGCAGACTTGACCTTCCCAGGCCCAGGTGAGCCTCCTGTCTCAGCCTCCCGAGTAGCTAGGACTAGAGGTGCACACTACCACGCCCAAGTAATTTTTGTATTTTTGTAGAGACACGGCCTTGCCATGTTGCTCAGGCTGGTTTAGAACACTGCGGCTTGGGCGATCTGCTTGCCTTGTCCTCTAAAAGTGCTGAGATTACAGGCATGAGCCGCCATGTCCAGCTGGGAAAGGATTTGACGAAGTATGGCAGCAGTCTTTCCAGCAGGAAATTCTTCCTCATTGCAATTTGTCATTCATCTGGCTGCTCTGCAGCTGGCCTCAGCTGGAGAGATAATTTGGTTTGCAAGTAACTGCTCAGTGTCTGCTTACTCGAGGGCCATACTGATTTTGTTGTTCTTTTGGGTGCTTCTTATATTGAACCACGAGGTCTACTCTTTACCTCCCCAAATGAGTAAAAGGCTCCATTAGTGGCCTGTTACATCACGTATTTCTCCACTTACTAAGGTTGTCCTGCTATTTAATTTAAAATCTTTCAGCAGTGGTTGAGTGTATCATCATCAGTTCTCCTTAGAGTTGCCATGCCTACAGGGAATAGGGATTATAGAGGTCTTACTTTCTTTAAGCGGCATCTTTTCTTGTCTCTTTGCCTCAGAGAACATTGGTTTGCTTGTTGTTGCTGGGAAAAAAAAGAAAAACCTTCTTACTAAGACAGTACATGGATTTATAACACGATTAAAGTCTATTCACAGACCCTCCGTAGGGGAGAGAAAATAGTTTGAAGGTCTCAGAGGTGATTGGTTTTTAACAATTATTTGCCAGTGGAATCTCACCATCTCTGCATACTGCTGGCTGGGATGGCCTGGTGGTTGTTTTTTCATCTGTTTTTGCCTTTTTTTTTTTTGAGATAGAGTCTTGGTCTATCTCCCAGGCTGGAGTACAGTGGCATGATCTTGGCTCACTGCAACCTCTGTCTCCCAGGTTCATGTGATTCTCCTGCCTCAGCCTCCCTAGTAGCTGGGACTACAGGTGCCCACCATGACTGGCTAATTTTTGTATTTTTAGTAGGGAGAGGGTTTCACCATGTTGGTCAGGCTGGCCTCAAACTCCTGACCTCAGGTGATCCACCTGCCCCAGCCTCCCAGAGTGCTGGGATTACAGGTGTGAGCCATCATGCCTGGTACCGGCCTGCTTTTTTGTATTTTTTCTCTACTTCCAGTTTCCACAAGCAGAGGGATGGTCTGGTTGAACGGGAATGTCAACACTTGGGTTTGCCATTTGTTTCTCGTTCTGTCTGTTTTATAATCGGGTTATATTCCTCAGTACTTTGCAGCAGTTTCCTTCTTCTTTCACCCCCAGAGGGAAACACAAAATCTGTATCATCATGATGTCTTGGGCTTGGCAGGGAAGCACGAAGTTTCTGTGATATCTGCCTCTTTCTAATTGAGATGGACTTTCAGTGAAGCATAGCAGTCATTTTCCCTTCAGAAGATGGCACCTTAATCTGAAAAAAATAATGGTGGTAACCTGGACACCTTTGTTCTTGGAAATGAAGTCATTCCACCTAGGTTCCCAGTAAATGATAAATTGTACTGTATTAAAATCCTAAGAAAAGCTTTGTGGCCAGGAGCTCATCCTGTCCATCTAGGGCTTTACCAGTAACTTCTGAGCTATTGTGGCAACATGCCACTCATAGCCATCCTAGGGACATTCTAAATGTTGTTTACTTTTAGTTCCCCATGCTAAAAGTTTATTTGAGGGATAAATGAATTGGGCATGGAATTTTTAGCCTAATAACATATAATTTTGTTTATTTGTGTTGAGCTGTAAATTAAGCTTTGCACAGAATATATATGAAATAAAACACTTTGGGCTGGTTACGGTGGCTCACACCTATAATCCCAGCACTTTGGAAGGCTGAGACAGGTGGATCACCTGAGATCAGGAGTTCAAGACCAGCCTGGCCAACATGGTGAAACCCTGTCTCTACTAAAAATACAAAAATTAGCCAGATGTGGTGGCACACACCTGTAGTCCCAGATACTCAGGAGGCTGAGGCAGGAAAATCACTTGAACCCAGGAGGCAGAGGTTGCATTTAGCCAAGATTGTGCCACTGTACTCCAGCCTGCGTGATAGAGCGAGACTCTGTCTCAAAATAAATACATAAATAAAATAAAGTAAAATAAAACACTTTGTCAATGTCAAAGGTACAGAAAACAAGAAGTTTCCTTCCCTGAAATACAGATCCTTTGGTGTGCAGGATTTGAACACCTTTTTAGGAAAAGCTTGCTAGTAACGGTGTTACTTTCCCACCTGCATCGTTTCAAGCCAAGTCACAAGCAGGTGCTTTCGTTTCAGGTACAGCTACAACGAACACAGAAGAGAAGCTGACACTTGTATCTTTAGGACAAAGGCTTCCTTCTCCGAGGCTGTTGGCCTGATAAAAACATACAGGTGTGTGTGTGTATGCACATAATGTAATGGATGTATAATTAACACACACACATTTATATCGGTGTTTAATTTTTTTTTTTCCCCTAAGACGGAGTTTTCCTCGTTTGTCCAGGCTGGAGTGCAGTGGTGTGATCTCGGATCACTGCAGCCTCTGCCTCCTGCATCCAACGATTCTCCTGCCTCAGCCTCCCAAGTAGCTGGGACTACAGGCATACATCACCACACCCAGCTAATTTTTGTATTTTTATTAGCGACAGGCATTCACCATGTTGGCCAGGCTGGTCTCCAACTTCTAATTTCAGGTGATCCACATGCCTTGGCCTCCCAAAGTGTTAGGCTTACAGGTGTGAGCCACTGTGTCTGGCCTATAGGTGTTTAACTTTGAAGGTCATTTGTGCATATGGAGGGAAAAACCAAATCCTATATATAGGTAAGGTATATAGAACATGGTAAGTCAGTCTTTCCCTCTTCCCTTCTGGAGACCACAGCCAGTTTCTTGTGTATCTCTCTGAGACATTTCTAAACATATTTGCATATTTTTCTTAGTATCTTTTATTTTCATAATTTTGCTTAGTTTTTGATATGGTTTGGCTGTGTCCCCACCCAAACCTCTTTTTGGATTGTAATGATCCCCACATGTCAAAGGGTGGGGCCAGGTGGAGATAATTGAATCATGGGGGCAGTGTTCTTCATACTGTTCTCATGGTAGTGAATAAGTCTCAGGAGATCTGATGGTTTTATAAGGGTTTTTTCCCTTGTTGCTTGGTTCTCATTCTCTCTTGCCTGCCACCGTGTAAGATGTGATTTTCACTTTCTGCCGTAATTGTGAGGCCTCTGCAGCCACATGAAACTGTGAGTCCATTAAACTTTTTTGCTTTATAAATTACCCAGCCTAGGGTTTTTTTTTTGAAACAGAATCTTGCTCTGTTGCCCAGGCTAGAGTGTAGTGGTAGAATCTTGGCTCACTGCAACCTCCACTTTCTGGGTTCAAATGATTCTCCTGCCTCAGGCCTCCCAGGTAGCTGGTATTATAGGTGCGGGCCACCACACCCAGGTAATTTTTGTATTTTTAGTAGAGACGGGGTTTCGCCATGTTGGCCAGGCTGGTCTTTTACTCCTCACCTGAAGTGATCCGCCTGCCTCAGCCCTCCCAAAGTGTTGGGATTACAGGCATGAGCTACTGCATCCAACCGAATGTACATTTTCAAATTTGAATAAAAGAAACCGTTTATATCCCAGTCAGCCATATAAGAGAATGCCTATTTCCCTACGCTCTCTCACCACCAAATCGTGTTATCAACACTTTTTTTTTTTTTGAGACAGAGTCTTGTTCTCTTGCCCAGGCTGGAGTGCAGTGGCACAACCTTGGCTGACTGCAACCTCTGCCTCCTGGGTTCAAGTGATCCTCCAGCCTCAGACTCTCAAATAGCTGTGACTACAGGCACCTGCCACCAAGCCTGGCTAGTTTTTGTATTTTTAGCAGAGATGAGGTTTCACCATGTTGGCCAAGCTGGTCTTGAACTCTTGTCCTCAAATGATCCACCCCCCTCAGCCTCCCAAAGTGCTGGGATTACAGGCGTGAGCCACTGCACCCAGCCGGTGAACACTTTTTGATTGTTGCCACTGTGATGGATATCACGTGAAGAAAAACGTGGCTGAGCTGACTCACTGCTTAAGTGATTGGACCTGAAGTCATAATCTTGTATCTCAACATATAAATTCATGGAGCTAACTGCAGCTCCCTCCTCTATCCCTGATAGAGTTCACCCTGTATCTGCTGGTGGTGCTGACCAGGAGACAGTGTAGTCTTTCCCGTTGATGACTGAAAACACCAGCTCTGGAGTCAGGCTGGGTTATCCCAGATGAGAGTTGAGTTTAGGAAGGGTAGATTTGATCATAAAAATATAGGAACAGGCCAGGTATGACGGCTCACACCCGGCCTGTAATCCCAGCACTTTGAGAGGCTGAGGTGGGCAGATCGCTTGAGGTCAGGAGTTCAAGCCCAGCCTGGCCAACATGGTGAAACCCTGCCTCTACTAAAAGTACAAAAATTAGCTGGGCATGGTGGCAGGTGCCTGTAATTCCAGCTACTTGGGAGGCTGAGGCAAGAGAATCTCTTGAACCCAAGAGGTGGAGGTTATAGCCAGCCAAGATTCATGCCACTGCACTCCAGCCTGGGCAACGGAGCGAAACTCTTGTCTCAAAAAAAAAAATAATAATAATAGTAATATATGCGTGTGTGTGTGTGTGTGTGTGTGTGTGTATGTGTGTATTTAGGCAAAAATATTGCATAGAATATAGTTATACTAAAAAATGATCCTGATAGGATTCTTACAAAATCAGTTGAGATAATCTGTGTAGAGTGCTTAGCCAGGGATCTGGTACATAGTTGGTGCTTCAGAAACCCAAGCTTTTTCTATTACTCTGATTTGTATACTCTTTACTGCCCCACTTTCTAAAAGGCACCCTGGTCTTTTTTACCTCTCCATGCTCACCCTACTATTCCCTTTAGTTAGGAAAGCACCCTTCCCCTCCTTCTTTCCCCCTCTTCAGCAGGCCCCAGTTCCACCTAAGCCTGGTGATGTTTGGTGGGAATGTTGCTTCCTCCGGGAAAGCGCTGAGGTGCCTCCCAGCAGGGTTGGTTACCCCCACCCTGAGCTTCCACGGCATCCAGTGCTTCCATGACATGACTTCATAACTCATGCAGCACCACAAGGTCATTGCCTATCCCCATGTTTGGGCCCCTCCCTAGAGCTTGAGTCATTGAGGACAAGGATACTGTCTCACTCATGCTGGTCTGGCCATGACCTTGCACATAGTGTGTAGAAGGGGTGCATTGAATAAATGCCTAACTGAAGACAAATAACTTTTGTGCTTCTAGCCCTGTAATGACTAAGACTGCTTAGATTTTTGCCTCTGGCTTTGAAAGAACGGTGTCTGTATGTGGAATTTAACTATAAAACTCTTACTGAGTTTTCATTAGGTCGCGTATTTAAAATCCCAAATGGGACTGAAGATTTAGGGGCATAGCCACCAACACCTGAGTTCAGAGTGTAAAATGGAATCTTAAAGTAAAAAAAGGCAATCATTCTAATTAAGACTTGTTCATGGATCTGACACCTCCGAATCTCTACACAGAAATGAATTATGCTCTTTCCTTCCACCGAGGGGACTTGGTAGTAGTGAATCTGCATGTAACTGTCCTGGAACTTCTTCATCCCTGGATATCACATTGTCCATCATCAGCCTTGAGCAATGCCTTGTGTGTGCCAAGTGCCCAGAAGCAATTTGTTAAACTGAATATTCTTACGATGATGTATGTACACACCTTATAGCAGCACCAGCGTTAGCTCTAAAGAAGGTAGATACAGGAGAGATGATCACTTGGGAAGAAAAATAATTTATGGAAGACCTTGGCCAGAAGTAACAAGTTCAGTGACATTCACAATTACATATTTTTCTCTTTTGTGTTTTTCATTCAAGCAGAATAAAACTCACACATGTGTAGATGATTGTCTTCTTTTCTGTGCCTGGTATCACAGTTCTGTTCAGTCCATATTACTTCTTGGCCGAAAACCATAATATCACCACTTTGGCAGTCCTTCTTCCTCTCCTCTCTTCCCTCTAGAAGCAGAGAGACTTGTAACTCACAGGCTATTACGGTAGACTAGACAAGAGGCAGTGCTGATCTCAACCAAGGTAGTGTCAAGGGGCGGAGGAAGGTGACCAGAGTCTGCTGTGGTTTAAATGCTACTAACTTCACAGACCCATGATTGTTTCCTCCACCTGGAATGACCTTCCCTTCTGACCCTCAGAACCATAATACTTTAAGAATGTCTAGGCTGGGCACAGTGGCTCATGCCTGCAATCTTAGCATTTGGGGAGGCTGACGCAGAAGGATTGCTTGAGCTCAGGAGTTTGAGAGCAGCCTGGGCAATGTAACAAGACCCTGCCTTTACAAAAAAATTTAAAAATTAGATGAGTGTGGTGGCATGTGCCTCTAGTCCCAGCTACTCAGGAGGCTGAGGGGAGAGAATGGCTTGAGCCTGGCAGTTTGAGGCTATAGCGATCCTTGTTTGTGCCACTGTACTCCAGCCTGGGCCACAGAGCAATACTGTCTCAAAAAAAAAAAAAAAAAAAAAAAGTAAAATAGCACTCACTTATCACTTGCCTTTTCATATTAATTGATTCTGGAAGATAGCTTGCCTTTCCTCAAAAGCTATTAGCTGCTGCTTTTTTTTTTTTTTTTTTTTTTTTTAAAAGATAGCGTCTCAAATATTCTTGCTCTCTTGCCCAGACTGGAGTACAATGGCATGATCTTGGCTCACTGCAGCCACCACCTCCCCAGTTGAAGCGATTCTCCTGCCTCAGCCTCCTGAGTAGCTGGGATTACAGGTGTGTGCCACCATGCCTGGCTAATTTTTGTACTTTTAATAGAGATGGGATTTCACCATGTTGGCCAGGCTGGTCTCGAACTCCAGACCTCAAGTGATCTGCCCACCTCAGCCTCCCACAGTGCTGGGATTACAGACATAAGCCTCTACACCCAGCCCAAAGCTATAAGCTTCTTAAGTGTTGGACCTTGAGAAGAAAGCATAGGCAGAAATCTTTGTGATCTTCTATTAGAAAGTGATTTCTTAGATATAACACTAAAGGCACAGGTGACAAAAGAGAAAATAGAAAAATTGTACTTTATGAAACTTGAGTACTTTTGTATGTCAAAGAACATTGTCAAAGAAGTGAAAAGACAACCCACCAAATGGGAGAGAATACTTGCAAATCCTATATCTGATAAAGGTCTAGTATTCATAATATATAAAAAAAGTCTTACAATTAAATATTAATAATGAAAAGACAAATAGCCCAATTGAAAAATGGGCAAAGGATCTGAATAGACATTTCTCCAAAGAAGATATAAAAATTGCCAGTAAGCACAAGAACAGATGTTTAGCATCATTAGTCATTATGTAAATGCAAATGGAAACCACAATGAAATTTTACCTCACACCTACCAAGATGGCTACAATTAAAAAGGTGAATATTCTGAACAACTCTGAATATTCTAAGTATTGAGGAGGATATGGAAACATTGGGACCTCATACATGGCTGGCAGGAATATAAGATGGTGCTTTGGAAGAAAGTCTGCTAGTTTCTTAAATGGGTAAGCACAAACACTTAACCATGTAACTCAGAATTTCACTCCTCAGAATTTCACATTCAAAAAGGATGAAAGATATCCACACAAAAACTTGCACATGGATTTTCATAGCAGCATAATCCGTAATAGCCAAGAAGTAGCAATAGCCCAAATGCCCATCAGCAGATGAGTGGATAAACAAAATATGATGATATATTCATACAATAGAATAGTATTCAGCAATTAAAGAATGAAGCACTAATACAGGCTACAAAATAGATGTGAACCTTGAAAATCTCATGCAAAGTGAAAGATCAGTAACAAAAGACTACATATTATATGATTCTATTTCTAGGAAATGCCCGGAGGGAGAAATCTATAAGGTAGATTACTGATTGCTTAGAATTAGGGCGGTGGGAGTTGGGGGCAATGGCGAGGGGCTGCTAAGGGATGAAAGTTCATTTTGGAGTGATGAGAATGTCCCACAATTGATTTTCATGACAGTCCACAACTCTGAATATTCTAAAAACCACTGAATTACATACCTTCAGAGGATGAATTGTATTGTTTGTATATTTATATCTTAAGCTGTTATTAGTGGAGGAGAGATTATGAAAATGTCTAATTTTTAGGTTCCTTGGGGGAGCAATAGTGAAAAAAAAAGTTGAGAAACACATCATATTTTAGTAAGATTGGAGATAAGAAACTACATTTGTGGTCAGGTGTGGTGGCTCACACCTGTAATCCCAGCACTTTGGGAAGCTGAGGCAGGCAGATCACCTAAGGTCAGGAGTTCAAGACTAGCCAATATGATGAAACCCTGTCTCCACTAAAAATACAAAAATTGGCTGGGCGTGGTGACACATGCCTGTAATCCCAGCTACTTGGGAGGTTGAGGCAAGAGAATTGCTTGAACTCGGGAGGCGATGCACCACTGCACTCCAGCCTGGGTGACAGAGCAAGACTCCATCTCAAAAAATAAAAAAAGAAACTAGATTTACAAGACCAGGACAACCACTTTCTCCTTTGGTGCTATTTCATTCAGATATTAAAATAATAGCAGAGACAAAGTGTTGTCTCCAATACTCACTCGGTGTTGACTTTTGAATTCATCTGCTCTAGAAGAAAACTCTTTATGAGAATGTAATTATTCAGAAAGAACACAATTTGTCCTGAGTGCAATTTTGCTATACATTTTTTTAAATTGAATTTACCCACTGCGATTATTTTTTTAAGAATTCATTTAGAAGTACCTTTCTTGTACTCTGTCTTTTCCCCATTTTCTCTCTTACTGAGAGTAAAGAATAGTGCGTATGCAACTGGCCTTGTCATTTGTTTTGTATTTGTTCTCATTTTAATTAAATGTATACTTGTTTACTTAACAAGATCTAATTTTTGTGCATTTGTGATTTTTTGATGTCTTGATTATTTTTCTATAATGAAGGTAACTTATGCTCATAAAAAATGTCATTTTTGCAGGAAACTGAAATGTCTTCTGTCCTTCGCTTCCCCACAGACAGCTACTATTAACAGTTTTGCCATGATTTTCTAGATATTTTTGTCTCTGAATATTACCAACTCGTTGATTTATTTATAACAAAATTGTGTCATACATACTAGCTCTTGTAACTTCCTGTTTTCACTTACATCCCCCACTGCCAGCCAAGCCTTGCTGTCCAAACCTTAACAATGCACCTCGTGTGTACATCCGTGACCACTAAATCCGGATCTCCTTCATTCTTTGCGATGCCTGTTTATTGCTCTCTATATATTATCCATTCCTTAATGAACATTTAAGCCAACTCAAATTTTTATATCTTCTTAATGATTGCTACAATGAATAGTTATCTTTTGCACACTTGAGTATGTGCCTGTAGGATAAATGCTGATGAATGGAATTGCTGGCTCCCTCGATATCATAAAGTTATTAAAGTTTGAATGGATATTTCCAGTTGCCCCTTGAAAGGAGTTCTAATTACCCCCTGAAAGTTTTAATTACTGAGCTATGATCTTAAGCATATAGTTGATGCCCTGACTTGACTATTCTGTTTCCAACCTGCCAGTAGGAAAGGAGCCCCACTGACTCTCTTTCCAGGGACCATGTAGGACTGGCTCTGGAAATTCTTGTACTTGGCATGCTTCCCACTGAGTGCAAGGGCCTAAGTACTGTCTCATACATGTGTCCATCTGTCTTCAAGACAAGTGTGGCCTCCAGGCACCACAGCAGATGAGTTGTCAGGTAAACATGAGCTCTGGGCTAAAATGTCAACATGCAGACATGTGCTGTTCTTCCCTGCATTTCTCGGGGACAGCAGCAGCAGCATTGGGGTCTAAGCTCCCTGAGAATGAGGGAAATGCAAGGGAGATCTCAGAAAACCTGAGACCCGCCTCCCTCCTCCTCTGTCACTTCCCTGGGTAGGGGAGTGTTGGAAAGAGGGGAAAGGAAGGTATGCACATACTATATACTGTGCACTTTAAATATGCGATCTCATTTATCTCACAGAATTTCCATAAAAGAGGTGATAAGTTTATTTTAGGGGATAGAAGACAGGTTCAGAGGGTAATGTGCCCAGAGGACATGCCTAGTAAAAAGCAACCTCAGAGCATCTAGAGCCCACCTGTGCATCTCCTTGAAAAGCCAATGGGCACCATCATGGAGGCATCTATTAGAATGATGGGGAATGTGCCTGCTTCCAGCCCCACCCTCCACGGAACTCCAGACTCAGATCCAGCTGCCCTCTGAATAGCCCAACCTGGAGGGATCATGAGTATATTGATAACTTTGGCAGTTTCTTCTCTTTTCGTTTAGCATGGCAGAATGTATGTAGCGTTACATGTACTACCTTAATCATTTTGAGTATACCATTCAGTGCCATGAAGTGTATTCCTATTTGTTGTACGACCATCATCACCATCTGTCTCCATGGCTCTTTTTATCTTGCAAAATGGAAACTCTGTACCCATTAAACAATAACTCATCATCCTTCCCTCCTGAAAGCCCTGGCAACCACCATTGTACTTTGTGCCTCTATGAATTTGACCACTCTAATGCCTCGTATAAGTGACATCACACAGTATTTGTCTTTTCTGAATGACTTATTTCACTTAGCATATATCCTAAAGGTTTGTCCATGTTGTAGCGTGTGTCAGAATTGCCTTCTTTTTTTATGGTTGAATAATATTCTATCGTATGGGTATACCACAGTTTGCTCATCCATTCATCTGTCAGTGGGATTTGGGTTGCTTCCCTGTTTAAGCTATTGCGAATAATGCTACTGTTAACATAGGTGTGTGTCCAGATGTCTCTTTGAGACCCTGCTTTCAGTTATTTTGGCATACCCAGATACAGAATTACTGGATTATATGGTAATTCTATGTTTAATTTTTGGGGGGACCACCATGTTGTTTTCCACAGTGACTACACCATTTTTCATTCCCATCAACAGTTCACAAGGTTTCCAATTTCTCCACATCCTCACCAGTACCTGTTATTTTCTATCTCTTTGATACTGGCTATCCTCATGGGTATGAGGTGGTGTCTCATTGTGGTTTTGATTTGCATTTCTCCAGTGACTGGTGATGTTGGGCATCTTTTTAACATCCTTGGTGGCCATTTGTATATCCTCTTTGGAGAAATGTCTATTCAATCCTTTGCCCACTTTTGAGCTGGGTTGTTTTAGTGGTTGTTGAGTTTTAGGAGTTCTCCGTATACTCTGATACTAATTCCCTATCAGATATTTAATTTGAGAATATTTTCTTCCATTCTGTGGTTTGCATTTTTTTTCTCTGTTGATAGTGTCTTTTGATGCACAAAGTTTTAAATTTTCATGAGGTCCAATTTGTCTGTTTCCCCCTTTTTTTGCCTGTAACAATACATCAGATTTTATATTCAGAATAAGCTTTTGATTTCTACCTGTAACCTGTTTCTATCCTGGTCTTTTCCCTGTAAGTAAACAACATGACCAGCCTCCCAGTTGCTCAGATGTTTGGGGATTAATTTTGAGTCCTTCCTTTAACCAGTACAATGAGGATTTTTGTCAGTTCTACCTCCTAAATATCTCTTAAATCCTTCTTGTTAAATCTCTAATTTTTTTTGTTAGGATATAGAAATACTATTGATTTTTATATATTTACTTTGCATCCAAGCTAATTTCTCTTATTAGTGCTAGGAGTCTTTGATATTTTGTTTTATTTTATTTTATTTTTTTGTAGATTATTTGTGATTTTACTATGGAGACAGCCATGTCTTCTGAGAATAGACTGTCTGATTTCTTTCAAATCTGTATGCCCTTCCTTCCTTCCTTCCCTTCCTTCCCTTCTTTGCCTCCTTCCTTTCTTCCTGCCTGTTGCACTGACTAGAATTTCGAGTATGATGTTCAGTGAGAGTGTGAGAGCAGACCTCCTGTTCCTGATGTTAAGGAGAAGTCAGTCAGTCTTTCACCAATAAGTATGATCATAGCTATACTTGTTTATGGATTTCCTTTATCCAATTAAGGTTGTTTATTTCTTCTCCTAATTCACAAAGAGATTTTATCAGACAGTGTATTTTAAGGCTATTTGGAAAACCACCAAGATACTAATATCTGCCTTAATGAATATTGGCAAAAATAAATCATACCTCTCAGGGTACCACTGATACAAGTAAGAATTTTATAATTATCGTTGTAATGCTTTTTAATGTCCTTGAGTGTACCATTAAATTAAAGTAAAACTAGGACCTCCAATAAAACTAGGGGGTCCTAGTTTTATTTTAACTGATTGCTTTAAAAAAATTTTTTTTAAGTGTTTTAAACACTGCACAGCTTTCCACACTGCTCCTGCCATTCCTACCCAAGGCTTCTCTTCATGGGGGTCAGGTGTGTGCTGACATTGGGGTTCCTGTACTCTTGGCACCCACTTCTTGGCAGATACCTATCATCCACTTTGGAGACCCACCCAGAACAATCCTTCTCTGTCTCTCTTCTAAGTCATTTCTTGACATTTTTTAAAATCTTTCTCCTTGTTTCCCTACCTTTCTTCCTATCCTTTATATACATTCTTTTTGTGAACACAGAACCCTGCTTGAGACAAGAACTCATTGAAGCTCTGTGTCCTTAGGAAGGTTTCTGTTTTTTCTGTTCATGATGCTGGTGAGGTTGGCTTTGGGCTTTGGGTTCTCATATACGATGGGACTGTCGCCCAGGCTAGACTGCAGTGGCATGATCGTGGCTCACTGAAACTTCTGCCTCCTGGGTTCAAGCGTTTCTCCTGCCTCAGTCTCCTGAGTAGCTGGGGTTACAGGTACATGATACCACGCCCCGCTAATTTTTTTTTTTTTTTTTTATTAGAGGTAGGGGTTTTGCCATGTTAGCCAGGCTGGTCTTGAACTCCTGACCTCAACTGATCTGCCCACCTCAGCCTTCTAAAGTGCTGGGATTATAGGCGTGAGCCACAGCGCCTGGCCATAATGAGACTATTTTTTAGTAAGCTCTGCTAAGTTGTGCTATGATCTTTCTTAATACTAAGTTGTTGTTAATATTGTAACCCTATAGAGATTCTGATGTATGCAAATGAGAACTTGTTAAAGATCATGCAAATGTTTATATTAAATTTGGCTTTTTGTAATCTAGGATTCACTCTTTTATTTCTAAATTATGAACTAAAAAGGAGTTCTGTCCCTGGGGAAGATTTTCATTCCTTCCCAAAAGATTTACTGGTTGTTATGCACACACAGTGGGTCACTGACAAAAACGGGAGAATTTATTACATTTAGCGGGGTGGGATGTGGAAAGCAAACAGCCAACAGCTTTGCATTCTTGTTTGTACCAGACTCTAGACATCATTATCTTAGTATGGATTCTTACAGCCATTCCCAAGGTATGAGAATTATCATCCCCATTTCATACACAGTGAAACCAAGACTGAGGAACCCAGGCATGTACCCAAGCCATGCAGCTTGTAAGGGGCAAGAGACCAACCCCAGGGCACACTCACTCCACCTCAGCACTTGGGACTCCATGCAAGAGGTATAGAAAGTGTTGGAAAAGCTACTCAAGAAAGAGGCTCATCTTTTTTGTTTTTTTAACAATAAATAAATAAACACTTTTTTTGAGACGGAATCTCTCTCGTGCCTAGGCTGGAGTGCAGTGGCACGATCTTAGCTCGCTGCAGCCTCCGCCTCCCGGGTTAAAGTGATTCTCCTGCCTCATCCTCCTGAGTAGCTGGACAACAGGCATGTGCTGCCACGCCTGGCTGATTTTCCTACTTTTTTAAAGATGAGGTTTCACCATATTGGCCAGGGTGGTCTTGAACATTTGACCTCAAGTGATCTGTCCGCCTCGGCCTCCCAAAGTGCTGGGATTACAGGCATGAATCACTGTGCCCAGCCACCAGGCTCATCTTTGCTGAAGGAAATTCAGGGAAAATGAGCTGCATGGTTTTTTTTTTAACAGATTATTGGGGGATATTGGTGGTTTCCCTAAAAGCAGCATCCTTCTTTGTTTAGAAGCAAACTTCACGCTACTGTGTGTAATTCCCAGCTCTTCCTTCTTGGTTGCTTCCTAGATGAAGTTTCCTTCCCAAATAAGCCTTTCTTTTCAAGGTTTCAAACCTTTTCAAGGTTTCAAAGTTAAGCTCCTTCTTAACTTTTCTGCTTATGGTCCTTAAGTCTTTGGACATTTTCCATACCTACCTCAGTTAGCATGCAAAGGGCCATGACTAATGCCCTTGAAAATCAAGAACAGGAGATGCTCTGCACCCCAGTGTATTATGAAGTCCTCATCCTATGCCTCAGGGCAGCCAAGAGAAGTCACCCAGAGAGCAATGACTTTAGTTTGTGACCAGGACACTATAGACAGTACCCCTAGCTAGGCCACCAAGTTCAAATCCGCCTTACTCCACTGGGTGTCAGAGGAAGCGAGTCAGTGCACACACAGCTCTGAGATCAGTGCATGGCCTGTAGGAAGTGCTAGGAAGTATTGTCAGTGATTGAATATCCCAAAATCCCCAAGTCAGTGTGAACAGAAAGAAGAGGAAGTGAGAGGGGCGCCTTGGAGGTCTTTAAGAAAACCCGGTGAGGAAAGTGGTGATGAATCAGCCTTGGGCCACAAGGGTCTCTTTGAGGGAGTTTGTTGTGTTCAAAGCCACAAAGGACTTGTCTTTCCTAAACTAGCATGGGAAAAGAACCAACCAGTGGAGTCTTAGAGTGGATCATATATAAGTCAACACAGATGCCTGCAGTCCCAATTCGTCTAAAGAAGCAATGTCAATCAATGGCACCTTTGATGCAGACAGCGGGTGAACGAACCCCCAGCACTCCCGAGAGAGAGGCTTCCTGGTCCCTAGTACAGGCAGAACCTGCTTCTTCCCAAGGCTCCTTGCATTGGGTTTCAGGCCATGCAGCCAACTCCCATCTCTGGGACCAGTGGAATGGCCTCGGGAAAGGCTGGCTGATGGCTACAGCAGGAGCTGAGGTCCAAAGTCCAACCTGCTCAGCCTCTGGTAGAAGTATGTCTTGCCTGCTTCAGGGACTGAGAGTCCTCTTTTCCAGGGTGCTGGGGGTTTGTCTGCAGTCCATGCTGGCCTCATGGCTGGTCTGAGCTGGTCCAGGCTGGTACTGGGGCTCCCAGTCCAAACGTTCATTCCAGCCACCTGGCTGGCTTCCTCAATCTTTAAGACCTAGATCCATGGGGCTAAAACCTTTGCATTCTTCTTTTTTTTTTTTTTCCAATGAAAATTGTACATAAACTTAGGAAAAGGAAGGAAGGAAAGGAGGGAAGGAAGGGAGAGAGGCAAGGAAAGATCTGGCCTAATTTTCTTTTTTATGAAGACAGGATCTCACTATAGTGCCCAGGTTTGTCATGGAATTCCTGGGCTCAAGTGATCCCTCCCACCTCAGCCCCACAAAGTGCTAGGATTATAGGCGTGAGCCACTGCACCCAGCCCACTAATATTTAATCTCAGGATTGACCTCACACCATCAACTCAGCAACATGGGGCAGGGGGCCATGTAGACATTGAATCGCTAAGGTGTCCTGAAGAAGAATGGGCAGAGGCCCCCACTGGACTTGTTGATTTGCTTTTAGCACATGACTGCATTTTGCAGTTTCCCTGTGCCAGATCGAGTGAATTTCTAGATTATTCTCTCTTAATTTTATGTTAATAAGGACTTAAGTTAGTTATTAAGTGAGTAAGCCTCTGGCTGTCTCAGGACATGACCCTTGCTCTTGCAGGGAAGCCGTGGCGGAAGGAGCAGACGGAGGACCTGCAGCGAGTGCTCAGGACTGTGGACAGGGCCATCCCACTGGTCCTCGTCAGCGGCAACCATGATATTGGCAACGTCCCCACGGCCGAGACCGTCGAGGAGTTCTGCCAGACTTGGGGAGATGACTACTTTAGCTTCTGGGTCGGGGGTGTCCTGTTCCTGGTCCTCAACTCGCAGTTCTACGAGAACCCCTCCAAATGCCCTGGCCTGAAGCAGGCACAGGACCAGTGGTTAGATGAGCAGCTGAGCATCGCGAAGCAGCGGAACTGCCAGCACGCCATCGTCTTCCAGCACATCCCACTGTTCCTGGAGAGCATCGACGAGGATGACGACTACTACTTCAACCTCAGCAAGCCCGCTCGGAAGAGGTTGGCAGACAAGTTCATCCATGCAGGTAGAGGCCCTGGGCCACGAGTTTCAGGGAGGAAGGGCAAGTCTAGAGACAGCGTTTCCAGATCCTTCTCCCATCCCTATGCAATGTGGCAAAAAGGGAGAGAGGACTAGGCCGGGGGTTCTGAGCCCAGCTCTTGGACTCGCAGGCTGCACGCCTGGCTACCTGCTCTTCCTGTGCCTGGATTCCCTTGTCTGTAAAACAGGAATAGTAGTAGTAGCTGTCTTGCAGGATGGTTTTGAGGATTAAATGAGAAAGGCCTGCAAGACATGGAGAGCAGCCCCTAGCCTAGGTACTCAGCGTGTGTCATAGCTGCTCGCACAGTTGAAGATCGGGGTTCTGGAGGTGGCGGGAGTTTAGTGGGGAAGGAGACCGGGTGGTGCAGGTGGGTGTCAATGTGGCTTGCACGTGCCTTGGGAGAAGGCAAGATGCCAGGGACATCTTTTCTCACTTCTCTGGGAAGCAGGCCCTTACTTCAAGGGCAGACGATCTTTAAGAGCCAAGCTTCCCCCCCGTCTTGATCAGCTGTGACCCAGGAAATCCTGGGATGTGGCTTTAGTGTACAGTTCCCGGGACCTCACCAGTTTTCCTCTGGCAAGGTGGATTAAGTTCTTCAGAATCAGAGAGAGTAATGTATTTAGTCCCATCTTCTGCTGCCAGTCATACATGTGACACACGTGTGCACACACAGAATGAAAACACTCCATTTCCGGAGGTCACACCTCAGCTTCTGATGGTGCTCTAAGGCACTAGCCCACTCACCTCCTTTATCTTTGTGGCAGCAGCTACCATGGGCGTTTTAAGAGAAACATTGTATTCTAGGCGGACTCCCTGGGTTACCAGTAACTTGACAGATTCCAGTTCTGACAACTGTTCTGAGTCATCTCTTTGTCCTCATTCTTCCTTTCGGGCTTAGTTTCTTTTCTTTGAGGCAATGTCTTGCTCTTTTGCCCAGGCTGGAGCACAGTGGTGCCATCTCGGCTCGCTGCAACCTCTGCCTCCTGGATTTAAGCAATTCTACCCAGCCTCCCAAGTAGCTGGGATTATAGGTGTGAGCCACCACGCCTGGCTAATTTTTGTATTTTCAGTAGAGATGGGGTTTCACCTTGTTGGCCAGGTGTTCAATCGCTTGAGTTCGAACTCCTGACCTCAAGTGGTCCACCCGCCTTGGCCTCCAGAAGTGCTGGGATTACAGGTGTGAGTCACCATAGGCAGCCACCAGGGCTTACTTTCACCAAACACTTCAAGAGTTTAAATATATTTATTTATTTGTTATGGGGTAGTGAGAGACAGGTGGCCTGATCCAGTAGCAGGTATTCATTAAAAAAGAAACGTTCTGATACTCTTCTTTTCATCTTTGAGTGTTACGTATGTTTGCATTTACTTGTGAAAAGTACAAAAGATCCTTCTGTATTTTCTTCTTTTTAGGGGGTTGGGGGGGTGGAGACAGAGTTTCACGTTGTTCCCCAGGCTGGAGTGCAGTCCCACAATCTTGGCTCACTGCAACCTCTGCCTCCTGGGTTCAGGTGATTCTCATGCCTCAGCCTCCCAAGTAGCTGGGATTATAGGTGCTGACCACCATGCCCAGCTAATTTTGTATTTTTAGTAGAGACGGGGTTCCACCACATTGGCCAGGCTGGTGTCAAGTTCCTGACCTCAAGTGATTCACCCTCCTTGGCCTCCCAAAGTACTGGGATTACAGGCATGAGCCACTGCAACCAACCGACCCTTCTGTATTTTCCAGACATTTTGCAAAAAGCTCACATAATTGGAGACGTTTTTCAGCTGTTCCGTGGGGATAAAGTTAGAAAACTTCTATTAAGGCCTTTGAAATTTCACGCTATGCTTGCATTGGTGCAGAAAACCATCTTGATGACAAGGAAACAGTGTCAAGATGGCATCAACACCACCGTGGAGACTGTTCTGTAATGGAGAATAAAGCGAGAGAGAACATTTAATCCCACTGAAATGATTCCTTTCATATCCAATTTTTTTTTTTTGAGATGGAGTCTCCCTCTTGTCGCCCAGGCTAGAGTGCAGTGGCACGATCTCAGCTCACTACAACCTCTGTCTCCTGGGTTGAAGTGATTTTTCTGCCTCAGCCTCCCAAATACCTAGGATTACAGGTACCCATTACCACGTCCAGCTAACTTTTATATTTTCAGTAGAGACAGGGTTTCTCCATGTTGGCCAGGCTGGCCTTGAACTCCTGACCTCAGATGATCCACCTGCCTCGGCCTCCCAAGGTCCTGGGATTACAGGCATGAGCTACTGCAGCCAGCCATATCTAATGTTAAATGATATGAATGCCATGTCCATGACTGCCCTATTCTTGTCAACCACATTCCTGAGTGGTATGCAGTTCTGGGATTTTCCCATTGTAGGACAGAGCACCTCCAGATATCGATAAGACCCACAACTCTAATATTTTCTATTTATTATTATTACTTTATTTTTGAGAGACAGCATCTTGCTCTGTCACCCAGGCTGGAGTGCAGTGGTGTGATCATGGCTCACTGCAGCCTCGACCTCCTTGGCTTAAGCAGTCTTCCTGCCTCTGCCTCCTGAGAAGCTGGGACTACAGGTACATGCCACCATGCCCAGCTAATTTTTTAAATTTTTTGTAGAAATGGGGTCTTGCTGTGTTGCGCCAGGCTAGGCTTGAACTCCTGGCCTCAGATGATTCCCTTGCCTTAAAGAGCTTGGATTACAGGCATGAGTTCTAACAGGGCACCCTTGGGAGAAGCCTGTTGACCACCCCCCGAGGGCCCTACAGGGTGACATCATATCCATGATGACCCAGCCCCCTGCCCACTCAGGACTGCAGCCCCTCAAGCTCAGGAACAGAGTTGTTGGCAAACCAAGGGCTGGTCTGTGTCTCTCAGTATCCCAGCTTCCTGAGACAGATAGCTATATCCAGAATGGCAGTTGATTAATGTAGAGCAAGACCACACCCTGGCCTCCACCCCGGCAGTGCAGTCTCTTCCTGTAGGCAGAGCTACATGGGAAGCCCAATTATAATCAGGAGGTTGCTTGGTAGGCATGAGACAGAGCAGGGGGGTTAGTTCCCTTATTCCACTCTCAGTGACATCAGGCACTGGAATCCAGTGGCTCCGTCTCCAGCAGGAGCTCGCTAGCCTGATGGTGCTTGGTTATTTCATGTCCCTTTATTTCTCCCTCCTTCATGTCTCTGTAGTCTGTCCACTTCTTCAAGCCTCCTGAGTGTCTCATCTGCGTCCTAGCAGCAGCTCGGCACTGTGCTCCCCACTCCACTCTTGCCCATTCTAGTTTATTCTGCATCTACCAGCAAGAGGGGAGTATAACTGACTGCACAGCGTGAGGCTTTCCTTCACCCTCAAGGATGGCCCAGCTCCTCACCGCAGCGTCCAGGGCCCTTCCCAGTCGAATCTGCCTTCCCCTCCAGCCTCTTCTGGTTCACCTGCCTAGGCCTACTCAACATTTTTTTGTCTTTTGAGACAGAGTCTCACGCTGTCACCCAGGCTGGATTGCAGTGGAACCATGTCGGCTCACTACAACCTCCGCCTCCTGGATTTAAGTGATTCTTCTGCCTCAGCCTCCCGACTAACTGGGATTATAGGCACATGCCACCACACCCAGCTAATTTTCGCATTTTTAGTAGAGACGGAGATTCACATGTTGACCAGGCTGGTCTTGAATTCCTGACCTCAAGTGATCTGCCCACCTCTGCCTCCCAAAGTGCTGGAATTTCAAGCGTGAGCCACTGTGCCTGGCCTCGACATTTTTTTTTTCTTGAGGTGGATTCAACATTTTTTTTTCTTGAAGTGGATTCTTACTGCGTCACTCAGGCTGGAGTGCAGTGCTGTGATCATAGCTCACTGCAGCCTTGGATTCCTGGACTCAAGTGATCCTCCTGCCTCAGCCCCCCAAGTAGCTGGAACTACAGGGGAGTGCCACCATGCCTGGCTAATTTTTTTTATTTTTTGCAGAGATGGGGGTCTCATTATATTGCTCAGGCTAGTATCAAACTCCTGGCTTCAAGTGATCCTCCCACCTGGCTATCCCAAAGCACTGACATTATAGACGTGAGACAGACACCACATCCCACCTCCCACTCGACTTTGACACCTTCTAGATAAGGTTCTCTCCTCCTTCCTACACAGGTTCTTCAGCTTCCCTCATCCCAGTACTTGTCAAGTGGATTTGTAAGTGTGGACTTGTCTGAATCCCTGCTTAACTCTCAGCTCACTGCCAGCAGAGACAGGGTTTTATTCAGCTATGCAGCTGGGAGACCTGGCTCAGATATTAGTTCATAATAAATGCTTCATCCATCTTTGTGGAATGAATGAATGAATGTCTTCGGGCCAGGCATGGTAGGTCCCATCTGTAATCCCAGCACTTTGGGAGGCCAAGGCAGGCAGATCAGCTGAGGTCAGGAGTTCGAGAACAGCCTGACCAACGTGGCAAAACCCTGTCTCTACTAAAAAATACAAAAATTAGCCGGATATGGTGGCGCACACCTGTAGTCGCAGCTACTTGGAAGGTGGAGGCAGGAGACTAGCTTGAACCCGGGAGGTGGAGGTTGCAGTGAGCCAAGATTGAGGTTGTAATGAGCCAAGATCACGCTAGTGTACTCCAGCCTGGGCAACAGAGCATGTTCAGACCATTAAGTTCCCAACACATGGCCTCTGTGGCCTTTGGTCTTAGGGAAGCAACTTGTTCCTCTCTCTGCCCTGGTCTCCAGTCTGGCTCTCCAGGGTCACTCAGCAGTCTCTCTCTTCCCAAGCACTCCCTCCCACTGCTTCCTCCCAGCACCACCTTGAGGTATACAAAGACACCTCTTCTTGGCCACTGGCCTCAGGGTCTTCACCTAACCTGCTTCACAGAGGTGACCAGAAAGAGATGAGAGCCCTTTTCACAATCCCCTGTCAGTTTCAGTGGCCTGCCAAACCAGACCCTTTGCTGAGTGACCTTCCAAACACAGAACAAACCTTAGGCAACATCAGAAAGAGATATGAGTTGGATGTGGATGCTCTCTGCTGCAAGCAGAGAGACTTGCTGGCCTTGGAAACACAGGTAGGTGGGCTCTCCTGGGAGCTGTAGGCATCCATGACTCAGTTATGCAGAAAGTGGCTCAGGTCACAACAACGTAATTAGAACTCATTTTGGAAAGCCAGAAGTTCAAGTGATAATATGTAAAATTCATTAACTTAAAGGCTGGGATAAAATTGAGGGTGACGATGGCAGCTGGTATTTGATATTGTCTTTGGTTTTCTGCCCCCCATGGCAATATTATTCCCTACTACTATTTCAGTCTCATTTATCTCCTCGTGCTGAAATGCCAGTGCTCAAAAATATGTCAAAAGCTCATCAGAATATCAGGGTAGCTTTTAATTATGATAATTGTGTTGTTATAAAATATCCTTTTAAAGAGCATATCTCTCCCCAAACCGCCTTGGAGGTAAAACACATCTTCTTTCCAGCAAGCTTAATGAATAATTCTGAATCATTGTGTGGGATGAATAAATGATTTAATAATGAGCATCAACAATCATCTCTCACTGTTGCATTAATTTTTTAAAACAGATGAGGTAAACGAGGAGGAGGGTGTCACTCTGCAGTGGACCACCGGGAGCAGAGGGGTGTGCTGCGTGAATCGAAGCCCGCCAGCTTCCAAGCTCAGGTTTCCTTAGAAACAGATGCATCCTGTTTCTACTTTAGAAGCTCAGTGAAAAACCTTCTTTGTATAATACGAAAACATTGTCAATAGCCAATACAAATAAACAGTTATCAGGGCAGGACAGATATATCAGTGTGAAGCGGCACCTGTTATTTTCTGTCTTCGTTTGCCCTGCGTGAGGATAATCAATTTCATCACATCCAAGGGATGCAGAAATTGGTTTTCCCCATAATTCTCCTGATACCTAGTTGGCGTAGAAAGGCAGATAGTAGATAATGAAATCTTGGCTGAACCTGGACATTGTCTCCGTCCCTCATGCCTCTTTCAGCAGAGGGTTAATATATGACCCATTTAATATGGATTCCAATTTAGAAACTCGGTCTTAAAAAGCAAAAGCTAGCTCTGTAACTGACCATGTTTCCCTTGATGTCTCCATACCTTTTCTTTGTTTCCATTCTCAGCAGAGAGATTAGAACTGAGTATTAGAGAGCCCAGAGCAAATTTGGCAATTATGAAAAATTCTAATAAGTTGACCTTCCCTGCAAAAGTTAATGAGTCATTTTACAGAATTAGAGTTTCATTTCTAGTATTTATGCTTTTTTAGAAAACGAGAGAGAGAAAGAAGAGAAATCTTAGCCAGTAGTTATGATTTTAAGATTTCAAAGTTTTGGCCAGGTGCAATGGCTCACACCTGTAATCACAGCACTTTGGGAGGCCAAGGTGGGTGGATTGCTTGAGGTCAGGAGTTCAAGACCAGCCTGGGCAACATAGTAAAACCCCATCTCTACTAAAATACAGAAATTAGCCAGTCATGGTGGTGGGCGCCTGTGTCCCAGCTACTTGGGAGGCTGTGGCAAGAAAATCACTTGAACCCTGGAGGCAGAGAGGTTGCAGTGAGTTGAGATAGTGCTATTGCATGCCAGTCTGGGCAACAGAGCAAAACTCTATCTCAAAAAAAAAAAAAAAAAAAAAAAAAAATCAGAGTTTTAAAGAACAAAAAGGTCAGGTTCCCACAATCTACTTTATAAGAAGATAAAACATCAAATCCTGCTTTGACTTCCTATGAGCTGTATTGTAATCACTTGTTTAGATCCTGATTCCTCCAGGAAGCAGAGGCTGAGCCTTATTCACCTCTGTAAGGCCAGCTCTTAGCCAAGACTGTCATATAGTAGCCACCCAAAAAGTAAATAGTGGTTAATGGAATTGAGTTAAGCATGATTCAAGTCTACTTATCAGCAGGTAATATCGATATCATTTGTGAACTGGTGTTTATGAGCTTTTTATTTGGCTGGGGGTGAGGGACAGAGTCTCGCTCTGTCACTGAGACTGGAGCAGTGGCACAGTCTCCACTCACTGCAACCTCCGCCTTCCAGGTTCAAGCAGTTCTCCTGCCTAAGCCTCCCAAGTAGCTGGGATTACAGGCCCACACCACCATGTCCGGCTAATTTTTATATTTGTGGTAGAGACAAGGTTTCACTATATTGGTCAGGCTGGTCTCAAACTACTGACCTCAAGTGATCTGTTCACCTCAACCTCCCAAAGTGTTAAGATTACAGGCGTGAGCCACCGCTCCCGACCCACAAGCTGACTTTTGTATGGGAAATGTTTCACCTAGAGCAGGGGTCAATAGACCTTTTCTGTAAAGGGTCAGACAGTAAACATTTTGGGCTTCGTGACTCTATGGTCTCTGTAGCAACTACCCAACTCTGCCTTCATAACAAGAGGGCAGCCACAGGCAGTAGATAAACAACAGGGTATTTTGGTATTCCAATAAAAGTTTATTTACAAAAATGGCCAGTGATAATTTTTCAACCCTTGGCTTGGAGAAATGTTCCCATTACTGGGTGACACTCTTGTTCTCCCCAGAACCTTGTCCACATTGTATGTGTGTGTCTAGGTCCAGGATTGCCACATCCTGGCAACCCCATTGTGGCAACTGCCTGACTCACAGAAGGGTCTGCCCAGAACAAGCCACCTGTAAGTCCTCAGTAGAGGGTGTGCCTGGGTGAGGTACATGTTGCCTCAAAGACAAGGATGTGCTTTGGAAATGGAGTGTGGATGAGAGGATCCGTGGTACACAAAAGATATCTAATAATTGGGTGATCAGCTTCACATGTATTAGGAAAATGTAACTAGTTTATCAATATAAAGAAAATGATTGAATGATCACCTGAGCTCAGGGGTTTGAGACAAGCCTGGCCAACATGGAGAAACCCCATCTCTACTAAAAGTACAGAAATTAGGCAGGCATGATGGCACACACCTGTAGTCATAGCTACTTGGGGAGCTGAGGCAGGACATTCGCTTGAACCTGGGAGGCAGAGGTTGCAGTGAGCCGAGATCGTGCCACTGCACTCCAGCTTGGGCGACAGAGCAAGACTGTGACTCAAAAAATAAATAAAAATAAAGAAAATGGTTGAGTAAATAACAGTATTAGTACTGTACAGATAACGCAGAACTTGCGGGTTTGTACGGGGGAATTGGTGTCTGGGCTGGTGGGCGTGAGTCCTAGAACATGGCAGGTGAACAAACAGAATTTGGCTTCCTTCGTGGCTGGGGATAAGCCACTGAACATTTCTCTGCCTTAGTTTTCTCACTTGTAAAATGAGGGTACTCACCCAACCTTGTAGAGTTGGTGCATCCCTTAAGGGAAGTACTATATAAAATCATGAGGCTGGGTGCGGTGGCTCACGCCTGTATCCCAGCATTTTGGGAGGCCAAGGCAGGTGGATTACCTGAGGTCAGGAGTTCGAGACCAGCCTGGCCAACATGATGAAAGCCCATCTCTACTAAAAATACAAAAACTTAGCCGGGCCTGGTGGTGGGTGCCTGTAATCCCAGCTACTTGGGAGGCTGAGGCATGAGAATCTCTTGAACCCGGGAGGTGGAGTTTTCAGTGAGCCAAGATCATGCTACTGTACTCCAGCCTAGGTGATAGAGTGAAACTCCTTCTCAAAAAAAAAAAAAAAAAAAAAAAAAAGGAAGTGACTTAGCACCATCTCTGGCTCATAGTGAGCACTCAGTAAGGGCGTGTTTGTTGTGATATATGATTCCGAACTGTGTTGGGATCCCACCATGGGCAAATGTGCTTTATCCATTAGCTAGACCAGCACACTTCTCACCCCTGGGGTGCTGGCATCCTTTTTGAGGAAGTTTGTGAGAATCTCTAGACAAGGACAGGCAGGCCTGGTTTGGGGACATGCCTGCTGCCTGCTGATATAGCTATGTAGATTTAAAAGTGAAATGATGATCAACTCTGTTCACAGTGCAAACTGTGGGAAGTATAATTTGCATTATAGTTTAGTATAGGAAGTGAGCCAGAATTCTCTTGGCTCCTGGGATATGTGGGAAGATAGATGATTGAAGCCAGTCTTGAGATTTTTCAGGGTAGATGAGGAAGGCATGCCACTTTTAATTTTAAGAAAAGGGGGTACTGGTTTAAAAGATGGTAATCATTGAAGTAGGTGAAAATTTTTTATGGAATTTAGTGATAAAATTTGATCTTTTGTTTATTTTTTAAAGCACACACCTGTTTCAAAAGAAAAAACCTTAGACAAAGTTCACAGTTTAATTTAGCAAAAAATGATTTGTAAATCAGTCAGCCCCTGAATCAGAATAGAGGCCCAGAAAGACTCCAGCACAGCTACATGGTGAAAGATTTATGGACCGAAAAAGGAAAGTGACCTACAGAAATCAGAAGTGAGGTACAGAAACAGCCAGATTGGCTACAGCTCAGCATTTGCCTTGTTTGAACACAGTTTGAACAGTTGACTGCCTGTGATTGGCCAAAACCAGATGATTGGCAAGAGTATGTTATAGTCTGTTTACACATCCAATTCACTGTGTATACAGAGAAACTTTTTGGCTGATATTAAAATGTGTAAGGAAGGCTGGGTGTGGTGGCACACTCCTGTAATCCTAGCACTTTGGGAGCCTGCAGCAGGTGGATCGCTTGAGCCTAAGAGTTCGAGACCGGCCCAGGCACCATAGTGAGACTCCGTCTTTATCAAAAAAAATTTTTTTTAAACCAGGCATGGTGGTATGCACCTGTGGTCCCAGCTACTCAGGAGGCTGAGGGAGGATGATCGCTTGAGCCCCAGAAGCCAAAGCCGCAGTGAGCTATGACTGCACCACTGTACTCCATCCAGGGCAACAGAGCAAGACCCTGTCTCAAAAAAAATAGGTAAATAAAAATAAAATATGTAAGGAAGCAGCTTGAAGCTCAACTTAATTTAATATACATCACCAATTAATATGTTAGTAAACACACCTTTGAATGTGTAATTTCATAGTCAGATTTTTTCCAAATCTAGCAAATGAGTCCATAGGGTAGTGCCATCATGTTACAGTGCCCTCCCATTTAAAATGAATTATTTAGGCTGGGCACAGCAGCTCATGCCTATAATAGTAGCACTTTGGGAGGCTGAGGCGGGCAGATCACATGAGGTGAGGAGTTTAAGACCTTAGCCTGGCCAACATGGTGAAACCCCATCTCTACTAAAAATAAAAAAATTAGCTGGGCATGGTGGTGTGCACTTGTAATCCCAGCTACTCGAGAGGCTGAGGCAGGAGAATTGCATGAATCTAGGAGGCAGAAGTTGCGGTGACTGGAGATTGCACCACTGCACTCCAGCCTGGGGGACAAGAGTGAAACTCTGTCTCAAAAAAAACAGAGAATTTTTTAAAAACTATCTCAAACTCACCCCTTCTTTTTTTTTTAAGAATCCATAGAATCCAGAGTGTCTGGGGGCTTATCAGCTTGAGGGAGTTTACCCTCTTTATTTTATTTCCTAAGATTTAAACTGGAATTCATTTTCTCAGGTTTGGCCTGTTTTAGGTTCTGATCAATTCACTGTAAAACCTCACACAGTAGTCATTTAATATCTGATTCTTATTCACTATAAACCTATATAAAAGACCAACTGCCAAAGCTACATCTGGTGTGAAGTGATGGATTAGATTTCTCACTTTGGAGGTATCCTTAACAGTTGGGCTAATTAAAGTTAAAATCAAGTCCTGATGGTAAATATTTATAAATTGAGAATCTGGCATGTGTAAATGTATGCTGCTGATTCCTGAAGTTAAGTCAACATTTATCCATTTAGCAAATAGCATGGGTCCCGTGCTAGGCACCGAGGATGGAGGGATGAACAAAACAGACGTTCCGTCTCTGAGGTTGTAGATTGCTCTTCAACTAAAAATGCTTGTTTGTGTGTTTGTTTGTTTGTTTGTTTGTTTTGACAGAGTCTCGCTCCGTCGCCAGGCTGAAATGCAGTGGCGTAGTCTTGGCTCACTGCAACCTCCTCGTCCCCAATTCAAGCGATTCTCCTGCCTCAGCCTCCCAAGTAGCTGGAACTACAGGCACCCGCCACCACTCCTGGCTAATTTTTGTATTTTTAGTAGCTATGGAGTTTCACCATGTTGGCCAGGCTGGTCTCAAACTCCTGACCTCAAGTGATCTTGGCCCCTCTTAAAGTGCTGGGATTGCAGGCATGAGCCACCATGGCTGGCCAGCTAAAAATGATTTAATTTTTTAATTCAATCACAACATTTCAAAAAGGAGCCCCCAGTGAATGGGAAACAGCAGTGTCTGTTGAAGTTTATGAAATTCAGAATATTATATCTTCTCTTTTGAGGTCATGTTTCAAAAATAGCAATTAGTATCATTTTGAAATTAGCAGTGGGATTCCTTTGTAAAATGCCAGTATCCCCAGCTTAGTGAAATGCCCATTTCGTCTACTAGTTCAAGTTATTTTTTTTATTTACTGCCGTTACCTTCACTTAAAAGACAGAAAAGGGGGCCTGACTGTTTTCCACAGTTTAAGGACAAATCTACACTGCTTTGTAAATAAACTCAAAATTGCTTTAATTTCATTGCCTTTTAAATTTTACTTAAAAATGTTTGCATATGAATGGATTGATTTGGAAGTAAAAGAATAGCATGGCCAGGCACAGTGACTCACTGCAGCACTTCAGGAGCCTGAGGTGGGCCGGTCACTTGAGCCCAGGAGTTCAAGACCAGCCTGGGCAACATGGAAAAACCCTGTCTCTACAAAAAACCCAAAAAATGAGTCCAGGCATTGTGGTTCACACCTGTGGTCCTAGCTACATGGGAGGCTGAGGTGGGAGGATCGCCTGAGCCTGGAAGGCTGAAACTACAGTAATCTGTGGTGGCACCACTGCACTCCAGCCTGGGTGACAGAGTGAGACTTTGCCTCTAAAAGAAAATACCACTCATTTAGGTAAAGCCCCCTAGGTGCCAGGCACTATCCTGTGAGCCCCTCTGTGGTGACCTTAAAGATGTTTTCTCCGGGCCTTCAGCCCAGTGTGGATACTGAGCACATTGGTTGTAAGGAGCAGAGGCCCTCTAATTCTTGAGTCTATTTTAAATTTCACGGGCATGGGAAGAGGAAAGGAAGTATTTTTTCTCGCACTTCTCCCTTCTGTAAGCACTGTGCTGTATGCAATTGGAAGTCCAGGTGAGGGGACTGTTCCCTGCAGTAACATTGTCCACTAAAAGGGGCCATGTCAGGGCAGGTGTGATGTTCCTTGGCCACTGAGCCTCCTCCTGGGCTGCCCTGCTAGGTGGGGCCCTATGGTCTGCGCTCTGTCTCCTTGGGAACCATAATATTCTCCAATCTCACTCCTCCATGGTGCCACTGAAGGCATTGAATAAAGCAGTTTCTCTCCTGAAAAATGCAGGAGATGAACAGGTTTCTTGAGCGCCATGGTCAATGTTCACATTTATCTTTATTCACATTATTGTCAGCAGCTGCTCCCAAGGCAAACCTACACCACAACCCCACAAGGTAGTGGCATTTTTTCCATTTTGCTGACAAGCAAATTCAGGTCCTAGAGGCTGAGTTGTTCATTCAGGTCACAAACTAGGAAGCAGGTGCAGGGATAGCTGAGGTTTCTGCGGGGATCAGATGAAAGAATCCAGTACCTTGAGACAGTGTCTGGCTCCCAATAGGTGCTCAGTGATGGCAAACCTCTGTTATTATCATTATCATCATTATTATTGAAAAACATTTTCAATGATTGAACGTGAAAGGAGGCGTAAGGGACACAATGTCTGATTTTCCTGGAATTGGTTCCCCTGACCCACTGCTGAGTGTTGCCATTGGGAACCGAAGTCTTCCTGGCAGCGTTTGTTCTGTCACTCTGCTGCTCACCACTCTGGGGTCTCATGGCTCTGTAAAGTGCCACCAGTGGGTACTAAAGACCAACGTCCTCGAGGGTCAGTTTGACTCCAGTGGTCATTTAAAACACAGTGGACACGGCTGGGCACAGTGGCTCGTGCCTATAATCCCAGCACTTTGGGAGGGCAAGGCAGGCAGATGACTTGAGGTCAGAAGTTTGAGACCAGCCTGGCCAACATGGTGAAACCCCATAGCAACTAAAAATACAAAAATTATCCAGGCATGGTGATGCGCGCGTTTAATCCTAGCTACTCAAGAGGCTGAGGCAGGAGAATCGCTTGAACCCGGGAGGCTGAGGTTGCAGTGAGCTGAGATCGCACCACTGCACTCCAGCCTGGGCAACAGGAGTGAAATTCCATCCCCACCACCAAAAAAAAAAAGAAAAGAAAAGAAAATACACACACACAGAGGACACTATACTAGTAAAATAATAATGACTACTTAATAAATAGTATGCCACAGAGACTGTTGCTCTGATTTTGTAGACAAGGAAGCAGCAATCCAGGGAGATAAACTGTTTTCCCCAGCATCACCTAGCCGTGAAGCGGTGGGCCTGGGCTTGGGGCCTGGGCAGTGGCCCTTAGTTCCGTGTTCTCAATGAGAATTGCTGTTGGGTTCCCAGAGCACTTAGATGAGCAGAATGCTCTGTGGACATGGGTGTTGATGGCAAGTAGAGAGGATCCGGGACACCTGTGTGGGGCAGGGTCCCACCTGCTCACCCTCCTGCCCACTCTTCACCTGCTCCTCTACAGGGGCTGCCTCAGGAAAGGAGCTGGTGCAGCGACCACGGAGGCCCAGCACCAGGATGTCCAAAGGGATCTGCCAAGTGAGGGTCCCAGGAGCCCACTCAGCATGGAATACAAGGGTGTGGAATTCCCCTTTGGCCTCAGCAAGCAGGAATTTTTCTTTCAAAGTAAGCCTCTCCGTTCATCCTTTGATCTTGAATATGTAAATTGTTCCTTCTGCAGACAAAGGTGCTTTTGATGTTATCTTTCTTACCACCTTCTTCTTCTTTTTTTTTGGTAGAAACGGTCTCACTATTTTGCCTCAGCTGTCTCAAACTCCTGAGCTCAAGCAATCCACCTCCCCCAGCCACTCAAAGTGCTGGGATTACAGGTGCAAGCTACCACACCTGGCCTTTTTTTCCTTTCTTTCTTGAGATGGAGTCTTGCTCTACTGCCTAGGCTGGAGTGCATGACCTCATCTCACTGCAACCTCTGCCTCCCGGGTTCAAGCCATTCTCCTGCCTCAGCCTCCTGAGTAGCCAGGACTACAGGTGCTCCCCACCATGCCCGGCTAATTTTTGTATTTTCAGTAAAGACTGGGTCTCATCATGTTGCCCAGGTTGGTCTGGAACTCCTGAACTCAAGCGATCTGCCTGCCTCGGCCTCCCAAAGTGCTGTGGTTACACACGTGAACCACTACACCTGGCCTTCTTGATGGTGTCTTTCATGAAACAGGGAGGGATCCGTGCCCATCCCCACAGACTCTGGCCAGCCCCTCACGGGTTCAGGCCCAGGTGGGCTCATTATCTTAAGGTTATGGCTGCCAAAAAATAAGCTCACCTAAAATGCAGACCGTAGGTACAGAAAATGGCAATTAAATAAAAACAAACGTTGGTTTGAGGCATCGTCTTGAGAAAAGAGACAAATTATGGCAATCAGTTAATTTCAACTTACATTTGATAAAATGGTTATTACTGCCAGTATACGCCGACTCAGAATGAATGGAAAAGTAATCAAGTGTCAGCTTGGTTTACTTGGAGTAGATGATCTGAAAAAATTCTTTGACAGCATCCTGTAGTTTACATTTGACGTTGGCAGCAGCATCATTGAGGCTTATTTTCAGATTTCATCAATCTTCCTAAGGGTCTGTTTCTGAATCTGTCAGTAATCTGATGATTGGCTTCTCAGGAGCTAAGGTGGGCATGTATGTTTACTCCACAAGAGCCTTATTTGCCGATGACCTTCCCAGTGTCATTTTCTTCAGCTCTTTGTGAAATCCTGCATCTTTACTGTGATTTGTGGTTACATATACAGATGCACCCTGGTTGCACAGCTTGGGGGATCTGGGGTAGGCGCTTGGTTTATAAGCAGTCCATTTATGAGCAGTTTCTTGTTAATAAGAAATACTGGCTGGATGTGGTGGCTCTCACCTGTAATCCCAATGATTTGGGAGGCCAAGGTGGGAGGATCAGTTGAGGCCAGGAGTTTGAGACCAGCCTAGGCAGCATAGCAAGACCTCACCTCTACAAAATATACTTTTTTAATTAGCCAGGCATTACGTGGTGTGTACCTCTAGTCCTAGCTACTCGGGAGGCTGAGGTGGGAGGATCTCTTGAGCCCAGAAATTCAAGGTTGCAGTGAGCTGAGATCACACCACTGAACTCCAGCCTGGAGGACAGAGTGAGACCCTGTCTCCTTAAAAAAAAGAAATAAAGCCCTCTTTTTATATAGTTGATCATATATGGGCATTTAGAAAGCATAAGATTATGTCATACAAAGCATTATCTCATGTCATTAAAAATGTTCCCCCAGACCACAGCTCACTGCACTCCGTAGATGTACCATGTTCATTTAACTCTTGTCATTGTTGGATATTGAGGCTGTTTCTCTGTCATACATAATCCTGTCTTGAACTTCTTCATGCATAAACAGACACAAATCTTAACGTAAAGATGCTGTACATTTTCATATTTATGGAACGAACACCTGAAATTATTCTTGGTAAGGCCACATGTGACTGTATGTCATGTTTTGCTGAAGATATGTACCGTTCTGACTGGAGCTCTTAACATTGGGGTCAGGATTTTGCTTAGTGTTATATTCGTCTGTACATCTTTTAATATTGACTGCACATGTTCTCTGCGTGGTTCCACGTGTTCCTTGGAGACAAGGGGAACATGTGAGGTGGAGTAAGCATTGGTTCTGCCCTCAAGAAGCACAGAGCCTTAGAGAAAAGTCAGGAAAGAAACTAGAGAATTACACTTAATGCAGAAGTCATGGAGTTGGGGCTGGACGCCATGAATCACAGCTATAATCGCAGCACTTTGAGAGTCCGAGGCAGGCAGATCACCTAAGATCAGGAGTTCAGTACCAGCCTGGCCAAAATGGTGAAACCCCGTCTTTACTAGAAATACAAAAAATTAGTTGGGCATGATGGTGGGCACCTGTAATCCCAGCTACTCAGGAAGCTGAGGCAGGAGAATAATCGCTGGAACCCAGGAAGAGGTGGAGGTTGCAGTGAGCTAAGATATTGCCACTGCCCTGCAGCCTGGGTGACAGAGCAAGACTCCATCTCAAAAAAGAAAAAAAAATCCTGGAATGGGACTCCAGGACACTTTACAGTTGCTTCTTATTACATAAATTTCTCCTCATAAATCACATGTGCAGATGTGCAGGTACTTTGCTTGCTACCTATTGAATAGGGCTGTGGTTCCTCTTAAGAATGTATGAATGTGGTGGCACACACCTGTAGTCCCAGCTCCCCAGAAGGCTGAAGTATGACAATCATCTGAGCCTGGGAGGTCGAGGCTGCAGTGAACCATGATCGCACCACTGCACTCTAGCCTGGGAGATGGAGTAGGACTCTGTCTCAAAAAAAAAAAAAAAAAAAAAAAAACCCAGTATGAGTTGTGTGGCACCTGCTGCCCTTGTGACTTTCATGTTAGTGACATTCCATTCCTCCTTGCTTCTTCCTTCCCTTCTTCATTCTTTTGTGGTGGTTGGTCCTTTAATTCATAACAACCTTTACTTCATGACTGTGTCTTCATAAAATTACTCCATCAAGCGTCTGCTTTTGAGGCATCTATTCAATTAATTGAGTGTGAATTTGGGGATTGCCTACTCTGTGCCAAACTCAAAGGAAACTTTTTTTATGTGATTAATCCATCAGTACACAGGAGTATTGTGACCTGGTGCCTCTGTTTTCTGTCTTCCAGTCAGGGTTATGAAATAACCATTTTCTCGGCTCACTGTGACCTCAGCCTCCCGAGTAGCTGGGATTACAGGCACCTGCCACCACACCTAGCTAACTTTTTTGTTTTTAGTAGAGATGGGGTTTCACCATGTTGGCCAGGCTGGTCTCGAATTCCTGACCTCAGGTGATCTGCCTGCCTTGGCCTCCCAAAGTGCTGGGATTACAGGTATGAGTTACTGTGCTGGGCCTAGGAATAACCAGTCTTAATCTTCTTGAGGTCACTGACACTATGGCCGAATCCCTGGCCAGGCCCTATCCCAAGAAGGTGCACATTGCTTAAAGGTAAAGATAAGACCCTCTTGCAGAGGAAGCAGTTCAAGGGGACTTGGGCTATCATTATAATACTTCTTTTTTTAAAAAAAAATATAAAAGCAGTTATTGCAAGATGTTAATATTTGTTATCTCTGGGTGATGGAATTATGAATGTTACTTTTTTTGTACTGACCATATCTTTTAAATTTTTCAAAACATGAAAAAAGAATAATATCATAAGAAGAATCCCTGTAGTGGAGTAAGTATAGGTGAAGAGTTGGCCAACAGTTGCTGTAAAGGGCCTGATTAAATAGTTTGGGTTTTATGGGAAAAGAGGCAAAATTGAGACTATGATACAGGTACTTACATAAACCTCAATGCAGCCATTTGTGATGGAATTGTAAGAAGCATTCTTAGCTCACAGGCCCCGTCAGAAAGCGGGCGATGGGCTTCAGTTTGCCAGCCCCTGGTGTAGGTACTGAATCAGTCATCACTGATGCTTATATTTAAGGATCCTAGTTACAGAATCATCAGTTCTTTTCAAAAAATTATGCCACTTCACATTTTCTACACTTAATCTCTTTGGCCACAAGTGAAAGGCAGCAATCTAAATCAAAGAGAGAAAGTGATTGTTGTTGTTTTCAATCGCCAACATATCGGGTGTTTTAGTGACTGACACTCTGCCTCTCATATCTGTTGTCTATTTCTCAGTTCTGAATTGCCTCCAAACTGTCATATAGGCAGGGCCCAGGGTTACTAAGTCACCTTTCCCATCCCAGTGTCTTCCCTTCTCTGATGAGGAACGGGCCACAGCACTCACTGCTTTGAAGCTGTGCGTGCCTTGGTCCTACTGAACGTGAATGGCTTGGGAAAGCAATTTCACGGGAGTAGAAACGATGCAAGAAGATTACCAGCAAAATTGTATTCCAATGGAGTCTCACTCAATGCCACCCTGACAAGGAAACCCTCTGGGACCTCTTGGAGAACAGGGGAACTGTATTATTTTGTAGGAGTTTCCAAAGGCCAACTTACATAGTGTTTGTTCACAAATGGATTCTTGGACATGGTGGCTCATGCCTGTAGTCCCAGCTGCTGGGGAACCTGAGAGAGGAAGATTGCTTGAGCCCAGGAGTTCATGACCAGACTGGGCAACATAGCAAGACCCCATCTCAAAAAATATATAGAGAATTAATGAACAAGCAGTCTTTAAGAAAAATGGATTACTGGCCACCCCAAAAGGAGAGTGACTATTCTAACTAGTATAGGATAGTATCAATAGCATCAGTTCCTTCAGGCCGTACAGAACAGGAAACTTCCATCACCCAGCTCAGAGAATAAGGAAGTTGTCTGTGTGGACAGAGGGCCACAGGTGGCTCAGGCTTTCAGCCTGGCTACGCATGACCAGGATCTCTCTGTGCGCCCGCTGTGCTTCCCCGTCATGACCCGTTCCTTAGGCTGGACTTCTCAGCTGGCCAACGCACTTCTGCACGTCATCTTCACACTTCACAACCCCAGAGGCAGAAAGGGGGACTTTTTAAAAGAAACATCACCTTTCTCAGACTCCCCGGTGGTTTCCTCCTAAATCTCCATATCCAGACCTGTGCTCCTGCCCAGACCCTGGGTGGCAGTGGGAGGAGAATGCTCACAGCTGCATCCATCCTGGTTTGGGGAATGAAGCTCCTGGCCTCCCTGAGCTTTATTGCCCAGAATAAAATCAGGAGGAAAAGGAAGGGTGTGGATATTGAGAGGCAACCAGCACTGTCTCCAAAGACAAGGAAGAAAAATGCCCCTGTCCACACTTTATTCCAAACACAGTACCAAGAAGCATCGGGTGCCTGGCGTGTGTGATAGTGAGTGAGCCACGGGTTTAAACGCATCACGTCTGAGACAACAGCCCCAGGAGGGCTGTTGTTATTATTATTTGAGATGGAGTCTTGTTCTGTTGCCCAGGCTGGAGTGCAGTGGCATGATCTCGGCTCACTGCAACCTCCGTCTCCTGGGTTCAAGTGATTCTCTTGCCTCAGTCTCCCGAGTAGCTGGGACTACAGGCACCCATCATCATGCCCGGCTAATTTTTATATTTTTAGTAGAGATGGAGTTTGACCATGTTGGCCAGGCTGGTCTCAAACTCCTGACCTCAGGTGATTCACCCACCTCGGCCTCACAAAGTGCTGGGATTATAGGCGTGAGCCACTGTGCCCGGCTGAGGGATCTAGTGTCCCCTTTTCAAAATTGAAGAAACAATGTTCAGCAAGGTGCAGTTGCTTGTCATTTGGCATTTAAGTAACAGGACCTCAGTGCTCATGCCACTGTCTCCAATTTCCACCCTGTTGTGATAAGGCCTCCTTTCATAAGGGACATAGTAGTTCTTTTGTAAAATCAGAAAATACGGAACTCTCACTTCCCTTTGATAATATTGGCAAAGAGGGGAGATTCGGGTTTCTCCTCCAGGATACTAAAGTATAGCCTCTGAATTGCCACAAGTTTTATTTATACATTCACTGTCCATCCATCCATCCATCCATTCATTTATCCAGCAGTCTGAACGGCCGCTCTCTCCTATTAATCCTGGAGATGGGTATTCAGTTAATCACATGTCCTTCTGCCCTTTAAGAGCTCATAAACCAGTCAGGGAAACAAAGGTGGGAGCCAGAAATCAGGGCAGAAGTAAAGGAATGTGCAAGGAAGAGGATGAAGAAGAGCAGCCCTGTCTAGCTTGACCAGGGATGTTTTCCCACTGGAGGAAAGGAATGAGCAGGGTCTTGAAGGATGAATAAAAGTTCATCAGGCAAACCTAGGCAGAAAGAGGGCACAACATGGGCAGAGGCTGGAGCCACAGAACAGCTTGTCCTGTACCGGCGCAGGCACTGGAGTTGTTCAGTGACTGGACAAGACTTAAGTGGAGACGTTGTGTTTGATCACACAACAACGTCTAAGATGATGGGGAATCCTCAAATTTTACTTGAAAAAGTGGGACAACTGAGTTTTGCTTTTTTAAAAAAAATATAGAGATGGGGTGTTCACTTGATCCTGTCAGGGTCACCACCTGAGACGTCAGGCACCACCTGAGGAAGTCTGAACTGCAGACCCTGACTCAACGACGCATGAATGAATGCACTCTCACACCATTACAGTGATTCAGGCAGGTTAGGGATGGCCGTTGGCTGCTTTCAGAGGGTCAAATGCAACCAATCGACCCAGACCCTCTGTCTATCCACACATCTATTCCCTCCAGATTTTACAACAGAGGTTCTAAGTTAACACACTTGTGGATAATTAACATGGGTAAGAGAATGGTTTTACGACTAGTAAAAGCTTCAAGTTCCAGGGCCCAGAGTAGTAACAATGGGGTCTCACTTTGTTGCCTGGGCTGGTCTCAAACTCCTGGGCTTAGGTGACCCTCCCACCTCAGCCTCCCAGCGTGCTGGGATTACAGGCATGAGCTACCATGCCTGGGTTTTGCATTTTAGAAAGATAGCCCTGTTTAGTTAACCCGGATGCATTTCCTCTGTGTTCCTTCCTAACACAACCTTGGTTTTATTCAGGGCACTAGCATGGCAGGCTGAAACACTCCTTCTCCAGACCCCCATACAGCTGGGTATGGCCACATGACCTAGTTCAGGGGTTTAGCAAGTGGGGCTTCCAGAAAGACTCTTTGTGGGCCCTTTCCTCTTCTTCCACCTTGGAACTTGGACCCAGTGCCCGGAAGCCCTGCAGCCATCTTGTAGTCTTGAGGATAGAAGCTACAAACTGAGGAAGGCAAAACAGAAAGATGGAAGGAGGCTGGATCCTCCATGAAATCCTGGAGGGGCTGTGCCCACCCTGGACTGCTCACCTCCTCTCTTTTTATGGGATACATAAATCACAGTTAAGCACAAATACAGCCTTTACTTATTTAAGCCACCATAGCCACTGATAGCTGAATGTCATACAGGAGATGAGGCAGCCGGGAAGACCACACTGAGGTTGGAGAGGAGATGGGGGTAAGCATGTTCAGGCAGCCAGGCCAAAAGGACGCACTGACAAGGCAGAGGAAGGGAGTCTCGGGTGACTCCCTCATGCCTGGGTTGGATGACTGCATGGTGCTCCAGTTAAACCCACATGAAGAGGGGTGGGCATTGGAGCAAAAGAAGTGAGTGGGTTGAGATTGCAAGCTTGCAAGGATGTCAGGAAGAGAGGTCGACGGAGCCTAGGAACCGACTGTTGGCTGGGAAATGATTCTGAATTTTTGGCAGGTGGAAGTGGTTGAGGTTATAGCAGAAGCTGTGGTCATCAGTGAGAGGGAGAGGGCCAAGAGGAGGGGAATGGACAGAGCCCGGGGAAGGCCACCATTGAAAGGGCTTGTGAGGTCAAGAGATCAAGACCATCCTGGTCAACATGGTGAAACCCCGTCTCTACTAAAAATACAAAAATTAGCTGGGCATGGTGGCACACGCTTGTAGTCCCACCTACTCGGGAGACTGAGGCAGGAGAATTGCTTGAACCCAAGAGGTGGAGGTTGCGGTGAGCCGAGATTGCGCCATTGCACTCCAGCCTGGGTAACAAGAGCGAAACTCCATCTCAAAAAAAAAAAAAAAAAAAAAAAAAGGAAAGGGCTTGTGAAAGCCGGGGATTTATGCAAGAAGAGTAAGTTGTTAACTGGAGGAGGAAGTGCCTTGAAGCCCAGAGGTAAAGAAAAATGCCCACATTTTGTGAGTGTGTTCTTTAAGGGATCATCAACTGATCAGAATTTTTCTTGTCCCTGTTATTCATGCAGAATCTGACTTACCCAAGGCCCTCACATGTTGATGGTTGCAGTATCCCCTTCTTGATGTTCCCTGGCTCAAGTCAGAGGCAGGGCACTTTCTCCGTAGCAAATTTCATCTTGAACAAATTCTGCAAAACATTTTCCTTCCATGGCTGGCCACCACCTCTGTCTACCTCGAGCATTTTTGGATGGATTTCCAATTTGATACATGAACATTCTGTCAGTCAAAACAATATTTTTAATGAGCCTCTTGTCCTGACAGCTGTGTTTAAGATAGGGCATGGAAATCTAGAAAATTGTCCATTCTGGATTGAAACCTTAATGTGTGCCCCACGCTCCGTTTCACACACAAGCTGCCATCTTCTTTTAAAAATAAAGAGGAAATTATGAATAGTGAGAAAGATGTAATTTGTGCAAATGAAAAGAAAAAGATCTTCTGATCAGATACTTAGGGAAGGATGAGAGGAAAGTATAATTATTGAGTGCTGCCTGAGTACAAGACACACAGCTTCCTGCTGTGTCACCAGGGCGTGTCTCTGATTCTCATTTGATCTTCCCAGTGGCCCTGGGGCTGGTTGATACCAGTCTTGCCTTCCAAATGAGGAAACTCAGGCTCACATATGTTGCTGCCCGTGCCACACCTACACAGCTCAGCAACAGCAGAACTGAGGTTCAAGCCTGAGTCTCCCAACCCCTAGCTCCCACCCCAGGCTCCCTCTGCTTTTCTGACAACCAAATATTAGTATTGATGAAATATAGCCCTCCTGTTGTATATTCTACAAGTTGTGAATTTGTAAGTTATCAAGAAGGGGAAAAACAATAAAAAATTTAGCATAGCCTCCCGAGGGGAAAAGTAATAAAGGGGCCAGGAGCAGTGGCTCATGCCTGTAATCACAGCACTTTGAGAGGCCAAAGTGGGCAGATCACCTGAGTTCGGGAGTTAAAGAGCAGCCTGGCCAACATAGCGAAACCCCATCTCTACTAAAAATACAAAAATTAGCCGGGTGTGGTGGTGGGAACCTGTAATTCCAGCTACTCAGGAGGCTGAGGCAGGGAGAATTGCTTGAACGCAGGAGGCGGAAGTTGCAGTGAGCCAAGATCGCGCCCCTACACTCCAACATGGGCGACAGAGTGATACCCTGTCTCAAAAAAAAGGGGCAGTGAGTCTGGAGGTTGGAGGAACATAACTAGTCCTCGAGTCCAGGGTAGGGAAGTGATGCTATGCTGTAATAACACTCTCAAGGCTGTGGACTCAAGAGGGCAGCCAAGTACCTCCAGGTCCTGGAGCATGAGAGCACATCCCCATGCCCTTTCTAACTCTAAGTGGGATGCAATGCAGTGGATAGAAGTTGGAAAATGTCACGTTATGAACAGGAATGTGGGCCCCCCTCAGCTGCTTCCAGGTGTTGGTGTGATAACTATGACCTCTGAACCTCTTCCATCCACTCTTTCTCAAAACTTGTGCAGCAGAACTATTTCCGTCCTGGTTAAGCTGAAAGTGCTCAGCCCTCAGTGTTCTCTTGGCCACTTCTGTGCCATCCCCATCTCCCACATTCTTAATTTTAATTCAGAGAAGCTTTGAAAAGGGAAGGATATAATTTTTATTGATCATTAATCAGGTGAGGCAAGAAAAATATAATTTACATGCTGTCTTAGTTGGTTTTGTGCTGCTGTAACAGAATACCTGAGACTGGGTAATTTCTGAAGAACGGGGATTGATATCGTACAGTTCTGGAGGTTGGGAAGTCCAGGATCAAGAGGCTTCATCTGGTGAGGGTCTTCTTGTTGTGGCACCCCTGACAAGAGTGAGGAGGAAGGGGAACTGGCCAAACTAATTCTTTTTTTAAATCAGGAAGCTACTCCTCTGATAACAGCATTAACGCATTCAAGAGGGCAGAGCCCTCGTGACCTAGTCATCTCTTAAAGGCCCACCTCCCAGGACTGTGCACAATAGCTCTCACCTGTAGTCTCAGCACTTTGGGAGGCTGAGGTGGGCAGATCACCTGAGGTCAGGAGTTCGAGACCAGCCTGACCAACATGGAGAAACCCTGTCTCTACTAAAAATACAAAATTAGCCAGGTGTGGTGGCACATGCCTATAATCCCAGCTACTCAGGAGGCTTGAGAATTGCTTGAACCCAGGAGACAGAGGTTGCAGTGAGCCACGATCGCGGCATTGCACTCCAGCCTGGGCAACAAGAGCAAAACTCCATCTCAAAAAAGAAAAAAAAAAAAAAAGTCCACCTCCCCATGCTGCTGCATTGGGGATTAAGTTTATAACACTTAAACTTTGGGGGACACATTGAAATCATAACACATGGCCATTCTTTAGGGGAGGAAATAGGGGTAGAGGGAGGAATCCTTAAAGAAATCTCTTCAGGTTTTAGAATATGAGCTGGTTTTAGGCGAAGGTCATTTTAACATCTGGACTATTGCTTCCTACCCAAGCAAAACATTAAAAAGAAAGAAAGAGGAAGAGAATCTCAAGAGGAGGCTGTGAATCCTAAGCCAGATTCTTTATATCACATGGACCAGACATGTGAGCAAATGCCTGAAATGACAAAGCATATAGGCGTTCATGTGGCACCCATAAGAGGAAACAAGGCTTGAACCCAGGTTTCCAGCAGGATTCAACCCAGGAGCACCTGGACCATCACAGTGAAATCCTTGAGAGGCTCAGATCTGGAGGAAGATATTGCTCCCACAACCTACCCCAGGTCTCACAGGGGCAGAGTTGCTTGGCTTGAGTACTTCCAAGTGTCTCTTCTCATGCTGATGATACAGCAAGCAGGAGTAGATGGGCTTCTCCCCAAAGATCCAGGCCAGAAGGGCTGTGCAGGTAATACTCCTTCTTCGCTGGGGCAGTCTCTGTGTAGCAGGAGCAGCTGCAGGAAACGAATCTCTCAGACACTGAATACAGGAGGAAGGAAGGTTTATTCAGCTGGGAGCAAGGTGGCATAGTTGCCTAACAGCCATGCTCCCCTAACAAAGGAAGGTTCTGTCTTTATATAGGCTTATACTCTTAGGTTTATAGCTTTACATATGAAAAGGGTCTCGGTTTACAGTCTCAGGAATTACATATGAAAAGGGTCTCGGTTTACAGTCTCAGGAATTACATATGAAAAGGTTTCGGTTTACAGTCTCAGGAATTACATATGAAAAGGGGAAGTTGATCTGAGATGCTTGGATCTCCCTCTTCATCTGTCCCCCAGAATCCTGGATGCTCTCTAAGAAGTTATAGTAACTATGTGTGTCCCCCTCCATATGAGTAGTCGTTAGAGGGCTGAAAGGCTCTGAACTCTTCTGACCTCCTGGTTTACAGTAGTTTATTATTAAAATACAGAATGTTGATCTCACAGCCTAGATTTTACATAGCAGTATAGGGGCAGAGGGAAAGCTTTTGCTCCACTTTCTAAAGGTACACTACAGAAATGAACTGCCAATAAACAGGTGAACAGGAGAAGCAGCATATAAATGTATTAATGTGCTGAACTTGAGAGCCATAGAAAAATGAGACTCAAGGGGCAAATGGTTGAAGCTTATATACTCTCTTTCTGGGGGAGAGGGGGATGGAAGAAAGCAGGCAATTTTGAGCAGTCATAAATGATTTTTAGAGGAATTGAATGGGCCTAGGAAGCAGACATTATCTTGTAAATGATTGTTGTAGGAAACTGAGTGGGACCAGCAAGTTATGGGAAGGTGAGGGGCAGAATTGCGTTGTGGAAAAAAAGGTTGTCTTATTATGTAGATAAAGTCTCCCCGGTAATCTCTTGGAGCTGCCCTCATAAGAATGGAAGAAAAATCTGTCTGGGCATGGTGATGACTTTTAGTCTCTTCACTTCTCCGTTGGCTAAACTTTCTTGGTTGTTTGACAAGATTCCTAGGGAGGGATTCTTAAGATAATTGCATTTCTTTGAGAAAGAAATTTCCTTAGTCAGATAAGGAAATTCGAGAGAGAGTCTGTCACTGTTCTTGGGGAGGGAAGGTCAGAGAGACCTTGGGGCTGCTGCTTTAGTTGAGCATGTCAAAATGCTATGTTTTGGGGTACCATTTCTGAGCCCCAACACCAGAAATAAAGTTTTCAGGATGGTAGTGAGTAGCTCTGAGATAGGGCAGCATATCCTGAACTGAATAAGTAAAAGATACATTATGGAGTGTATAAAAGCAAGTTGTAAATCCATATGTAGCCTATTATCCCATTTTTATGAAATTTTATGTATGTATATATGTTTCTTTAGATCTATATCTAAGATATGTATAGTAGTATACACATTTAAATTATCTGGAAAATACACACTGAATTCCTAAAATAGGGACAGGGATTTCAAGAAACCCCCCTCCTCCTCCTCTCACTTTTTTTTTTGTTTGATATTCTGTATTTTGTTTGCAATATTTGGATTTCATTTTAGCAAATATGCATTGTTTTTGTTTTGTTTTGTTTTACATTTTATTTGGAAATACTTTCAAGCTTACAGAAAAGATACAAGAAAAGGAATAGTGAAAGGAACACCTGCCTACTCTTTACACACATTTCCAACCATAGTAAGTCCTGTGAATGTGCTTTGTTCAGGGGAAGATAAAAGGGATTATTGAGCATGAAAAAAGAATGGGGAAGATAGCAGTTACTCAGAAGTTCTGGATAAACAAATACTTATTTTAGGTCGTCCTGAGAAGCTTCCCTTTTAATATTTGCAAGGCTTTTGTGAGATCACCGAAGAATAAACTCTCAAACCCTTGGTGGATATTTAAATTGATTAAGTTGTTCTGAAGAATAATTTGGCAGTCATATCAAAAGCCTAAAAAATAAGAATATGAAAACTAAATCTGTAACCAACAAGAAAAAGGGTGCCTATTTTCACCATTACTTTTTCACGTTGTATTGGAGATCCTAACTATTGCAAAAATCAGAGAAAGAAATAAGAAACATGAAGATAAGAAGTAAAATGACCTATTTTCAGACGATGTGATTTTTTTAACTTTGAAAATCCCAGGAATCTACAAAATAATTACTAGAGCTAATAAATGAATTTAGCAAGGTCTCAAGATACAAAGTTAATAGACAAAAAAAACTATTTTTATATACTATCAGCAAGCAATTATTAAGTGAAATTGCAAAAATAATTCAATTTACAATAGCACCATAAAATATGAAATACCTAGGAATAACAAGGATGTTCAAGACCTCTACCTCTACAAAACATTGCTGAAAGTAATTTTAAAAGACCTAAGTAAATGGAAAGATAGACTATGTTCATGGATTAGAAGGCCCTTGTTAATACAGCATTTTTTCCCAGATTGATCGATAGATTCAACAAAATCCCAATCAAAATTACAGCAGTTTTATTATTTGTAGAAATCAGCAAGCTGATTGTAAAATTTCTGTAGAAATGCAAGGTACCTATAATGGCCAAAACAGTTGAATTAGATCTGAGTTACTTTTTTAAGATGGAAGGATGTAGATATTTCTAATTTAAAGTAAATATAGAAGTCTCTTTCTGACCATCAGGACAGATGCTCTTACTTAGAGAATAATTGACCTTTTTTTGTGTTCATTAACACAATTCACTTGCCTCCCTTGTTTGAAATGGCATCCATTGTTTTATAAATGAACCCTTCCATTATGTCCCCTGGCAGTCCTGGGCCACAGGCATTGGGGCACTGGGGAAGATATATACCAGGGAAATTCTGATGAATGTGAGTAAATACGCTGGACTCTAGAATTCCCCAGTTGACAACATGAAAGTTTTGTTTGTTTGTTTGTTTGTTTTTTGTTTTTTTGAGACAAAGTCTCACTCTCGCCTAGGCTGGAATGCAGTACCATGATCTAGGCTCACTGCAACCTCCACCTTATGGATTCAAGCAATTCACCTGCCTCAGCCTCTCGAGTAGCTGGGACTACAGGCACGCACCACCACATCCCACTAATTTTTGTATTTTAAGTAGAGATAGGGTTTCACTTTGTTGGCCAGGATGGTCTCAAATTCCTGACCTTGTGATCCTCCCACCTCAGCCTCCCAAAGTGCTAGGATTACAGGCATGAGCCACCGTGCCCAACCAACAATGCAAAAGTTTTAATAGTGAAGAACCTCTTCCTGAATGAGTCAGGTGGGCTTAACCACGACCTCATATTCACAGTCTGTACCTCCCCCAAACCCAGTTAAGAAACATCTGTCTCTTCCCCTTTGCCTCCTGGCCACCCCTGGCCAGAATCTCTTATCTCAAAGCCTGCTAAGGAAATTTCTTACTGGCAGGAGGGATTATTTATGCCTACTTTCTGTACGTTCATACCCAACCTTTCTTTTTTTAACTTTCCGTTTCTCTCCCTCTTTTTTCTTTGTGTCATATTTTTCTCTACCACTGAGGAAGGATAAATGCAGTGTGAGTGATGGTTTGCAATGCAGTTTTTACTGTTATAGCTGGCAACGTAAAGCTGGATCACATTTTTACAAATACGGTCTCATTCAGGATGAAAGTAAAAGCTGTCCAGTTGGAGTGGGTTTCCACTTTCCAAGTCTAAGCACCAACACCAAGGCACTAAAGAAGTCCATTGTTTAGTATCGGAATTGTTCTGGGTTGCATCTTTATCTCCTGATTGATTTGAAGCAGGTTTCCAATGTTAGAATATTAAATTATAAAGAGACTATATCCCAATCCTCTGATTGATTTGAAATGAACTTGAATCAAGATAGCTTAAAAATAGCTTTTATAGCATCTTCATGACTGGATACCTTGGAGAAAAAGGAAAAATAGGAAGCTAACGCCACAGAAATCGTCCTCTTGATGCAGTGGCTGCCTTTGCTGGAAATTCTTCTGGCAGCAATTTAAAAAGATGCTTGTCATCTCCTCACAGCAGTTCATAGTTCAAAAAGAATCTGTATGTAATACTCAGTTAAGGAATCTTAGAGGCATGTCAGCCACAGATGACTGATACACAAGCTGAGTGGAAATTCTGCCCAACTCTTGAAAACACCACTAAAATCAATCCCCCGTCAGGGAAACCAAGATTTATTAATACATCCCTTACCTCCATTGAGTTGTGAATCAATGCTTCCCTATCAAAAGCTAATAGAAAGCTGAGATGGGTAAAACTTCATACAGGTCCTAGTGGCCCCTCGGCATGAAAGGGGCAGGATTATAACTCAGAGAGAGGTTATGTGTTGCAGAGCTGGACTGCCCTGCTCTGTGCCCCATTCCAGTAGTGAGCAGCTGGACCTACCCTGGAGAAGGTCTGCTGGGTGTGGGCAGTAATGAGCTTGTTACTGACACCCATTCCCCGTGCCGCCCCCCCCCACCCCAGACCTCTGCTTCCCATGAAATGGGCTGTCATTATTATTCATTGTACAAATAAGGAAATGCAAACTCACAGAGGTCAGCAATGGGTCCAAGGTCCCAAAGCAGAATGGGCTCTGATGTTGTCTCGCTGTGTGGCTTTGTGTTTGTTTCTTAACTTCTCTGGGGCTCAATTTTCTCATCTGTAAAATGGAGATGATGTGAGTCCCTAGGACAGAGGTGCTTTGGGAGGATTCAGTCAATCAAGATGAGAATACAGAGCACCCCGCTGCTGTGCCACCCCCTTCCAGGTCCCTCCTCCTTCCACTCCACCTGGAATGGTTGCCCTTAGTGGAGGTGGAACTAGGAGAACATACTCCGGGTTCAAAACTTCCAAGCCTCTGTGGAGCTGAGAAATTAACTCAGAAACCTCCACGTCCAGAAACTCACCACACTTCTTCTGGATATGGTTCTAACTCAAGAAGTGGCTCCCTCATTTTCCAACTCAACATCTCATCCTGCGTTTCAGACTCCTCGAGCCAGCCAGGAACATCCCAGAGCCGTGAACTCAGCTTCAGAACCCAAGAGATGATGGAGTTAGTCACATCTTCCTACTTCTGAGACAGACTTTGGCCTCTTGCCTGCCCATCTCTTTGTAAACCCATCACATAGTCAGTGCTTGATTTTTTTCATGCAGGACCCCAGAAGGCCAAGTTTCTCATTGGAATTGGGGGAGAAATCTCTTTTACCAGAAGGAGAAGGTTTTGAACACGACTGCTTTGCTCACTTGTAGTTTCTCTCTTTGTTTATTATTTTGAGACAGGGTCTTGCTATGTTTCCCAAGCTGGAGTACAGTGGTGCAACCATGGCCCACTGTAGCCTCTAGCTCCTGGGCTCAAGCAGTCCTCCCTCCTCAGCCTCCTGAGTAGCTGAGACTACAGGCATGCACCCCCATGCCTGGCTAATTTGATAATATTTTGTAGAGACAGGGTCTCACTATGTTGCCCAGACTGGTCTCAAACTGCTGGCCCCAAGCAATCCTCTTACCTCAGACTCCCAGCTGGAATTACATGTGGGAGCCACCGCTCCTGGCCTCATCTTTTTGGCTAGTCCCTTTACAGCTAAGAATCCTCATTTGGTCACGTTTTCTATGACTTAGGACGTTAGCAATAATTGGTGAGCCCTCAGGGGGCAGATGGAGGGGACATGCATGTTACAGAGAAGTGCAGCTGTCCTCAGTCTGGGGAGATCCGCTCTGAAAGGCCCTCTGGGCACTTGAACAATCACCATTAATGCTCCCCTCTCTGTTAATGCCAATCAATATGGTGTGAAATTTAAACATAAATGAGTTTTTACAGCTAATTATGGCTAATGCAAGCTTCTTTCAAAATTGCCATTTTTTCCGGAGTAGTACAGTTTGCAACTATGAGTTAGGCATGAAAAGCCAAATCTCATCAACATAATTTAGAATGCAAAAAAAAATAATAATGCTGAGTGCTTTCTGTCCAGCCATTCAGTGTTCCCCCAGGCAGAGCTGATCTCATGCGGTCCCATTTGAGCTAGAGACTGGCTTTGATACCCCAGAAAAGCTACAGAGGAGGCAGTCATTTCAACTGCCCCTCCAGTCCACACAATGGGAGCCATTCAGTTCTCTATTTGTGGCGAGGATCCATTGGGCGCCCAACCCAGTGGTTCCAGCTGCAACCTGAGAACCGCACAGTTTGTGCCCTGGAGTTGCCGTGGCTGCATCTTTGATTCCACCCTGCCCTGTTTACGTCATCTTTATTTTTCTTTCCTTCCTTCCTTCCTTCCTTCTTTCCTTCTTTCCTTCTTTCCTTCTTTCTTTTTCTTTCTTTCTTTCTCTTCTCTCTCTCTCCTTCCTTCCTTCCTTCCTTCCTTCCTTCCTTCCTTCCTTCCTTCCTTCCTTCCTTCCTTCCTTCTTTCCTTTATGATGGGGTCTCACTCTGCCACCCGGGCTGCAGTGCAGTGGCGCAATCTCAGCTCACTGGAATCTCCACCCCCCGGGTTCAAGCAGTTCTCTTGCCTCAGCATCCCAAGTAGTTGAGATTACAGTCGCCTGCCACCACGCCCAGCTAGTTTTCGTATTTTTAGTAGAGACGGGGTTTTGCCATGTTGGCCAGGCTGTTCTAGAACTCCTCTCCTCAAGTGATCCACTCACCTCGTCCTCCTAAAGTGCTGGGATTTCATTCCTGATCACCAGATTAGTAAGCATTACATTACTGTAATAAGCATTGTAAGCATTACGCTACTATAAGAAAGAATGATGCACCTCTCACTAATCCTACCCCACCTCGGTCACCTAAAACCACCACTATTAGCACGTTAGTGTCTATGCACACATACTCTCTTAGGTATACATAGGCACACATACCCTCATATGCACACATACCCTCATATGCACACATATATTCATATGTGCACATACCCTCAAATGCACACATACCCTCTTAGGTATACATATATGCACACATACCCTCATATGCACACATACCTTCTGAGGTATACATGTATGTACACATACCCACAAATGCACACATACCCTCTTACATATACATATATGCACACATACCCTCATATGCACACATACCATCTTAGGTATACATATATGTACACATAGCCTCAAATGCACACATACCCTTATATGCACACACACCTTCTTAGGTATACATTATTTTACACTAGATCATATGATGTTTTTGCAGTAGCATGTTATACATATTAATGGCATTTAGCACCTTTTCGCGCCATTACACATAAATTATCTCTTTTTTAAAAATGCACATACTGTCATTTAACAGGTCTTCCAGAAATAAACATTAGTAATGGTACTGGGATGCACATTGAACCATATATTAATGTCCACAGGCACAACACACATACATCTTTGGACTTTTCCCTGGGGATTTCTGAAGGATAAATATCTATCAAAATGGTTTTGTTGGGCCAAGGGAATGTACAGTAAAACATGCGACAGTATTGCTAGATTGCCCCCTTGACATGAGTCCTTTCTGTTCAAATTCTAATAACAAGTAAATGGAATTACAGTCCTGCACCATTAGGCAATTTTGTCATTGTGCGAACATCCCAGTGTCCTTACGTAAACCTAGACGGTGTATGCTGTACACCTGTAGCCTATGACTCCTAGACTGCAAACCATACAGCATGGTACTGTACTGGATACTGTAGGCCACTGTAACAGTGGTAGGGATTTGTATATCTAGACATATAGAAGGTACAGTGAAAATATAGCATTATAATTTTACAGGACCACCTTCATATATGCCATTGATCATTGACCAAAACGTCAGTGTGCTACACATGACTGTAGCTGTTTCTCTCCACCTGAGGCTGTCCTAAGTAGGGAAGGCTGAGTACCTTTGCTCTTTGCACCTGAGCTGACCCACACCTGCCCACAGGTGAATCTCCAGTTTCTGCCAGCCCAGGTAGCTACAGTCCGGGAGGTCTCTTTACAGTCTCCTAGAATCCCACTCACCGGAAGCATCGGCTGTAGTCCCTTCATGCCCTTTCTTTCTCTTTTTCTTTCCTTGCTCTCCTGTTCCCTCATTTTTTTTTCCTTTGCCCCTCTTTACCACTGTTCTCAATCCCTGTTTCCTTCCTTGTTCCCCAGCGTGGAACTGGTAAAAATCATTCAGATCCTGGAACAGAAAAAGGACATTAGGAAAAAACTAGAGGAATTTAATCATGCGCTTAATAAATCTTAATCTGTCAATATTGGTTCATTAGTTGTAACAAATGTTACTATCCCTATGCAATATGTTAATGAATGAGGAAAACAGTGCAGGGGATATGATAATTCTCTATCTTTATGATTTTTCCATAAATATAAATTGTTGCAAAATTAAAAGCTTATTTTTAAAAATATGGCCGGGTGCGGTGGCTCACACCTGTAATTCCAGCACTTTGGGAGGCTGAGGCAGGCGGATCACCTGAGGTCAGGAGTTTGAGACCAGCCTGGCCAACATGGTGAAACCCCATCTCTACTAAAAATACAAAAATGAGCCAGATGTGGTGACGGGTGCCTGTAATCCCAGCTCCTCAGGAAGCTGAGGCAGGAGAATCACTTGAACCTGAGAGGCAGAGTTTGCCGTAAGCCAAAATTGCACCACTGTACTTCGGCCTGGGCGTCACAGGGAGACTCCATCTCAAAAAATATATAATAAATAAATAAATAATTTAAAAAATAAGAACATATGGATCATTTACATTTAGTCATTGTGTGTGCTTAAGTTCCTCTTGGCTATGACAGTTTCTCAGACTTTCCTTGTTTTTGATGACAGTTTTAAGGAGTGCTGATCAGATATTTGATACGATGTCTCTGTCTTGGGAATGTGTCTGATGGTTTTCTCAGGATTCAACTGGGGTGATGGATTTGCGGGAAGAAGACCATAGAGGTGAAGTACCATTTTTACCACATTCATATCAAGAGCGCATACTAACCATGTGACATCACATTTGGTGTTTGTCCAGTTTCTTCACTGTAAATACATTCTTTTTTTTTTTTTTTAACCTTCTCTTTAAACTATACTTTTTGCTCATGCCTGTCATCCCAGCGCTTTGGGAGGCCAAGGTGGGCGGATCATCTGAGGTCAGGAGTTTGAGACCAGCCTGACCAACATGGTGAAACCCCATCTCTACTAAAAATACAAAAATTAGCCGGGTGTGGTGGTGGGCGCCTGTAATCCCAGCTACTTGGAATACTGAGGCAGGAGAATCACTTGAACTCAGGAGGCAGAGGTTGCAGTGAGCCGAGATCGCACCATTGCACTCCAGCCTGGGGACAAGAGCGAGACTTCATCTCAAAAACAACTATACCCTTTGAACAGAAGTCAGGATGCACACCCCACACATAAGGGGTGAGGAAAGATGCTGTACTTCATAGAGGGTGAAGTGTCTATGTCTTTTGTTTGTCACCCTTCTGTATGTAGGAGATGTTTCTCCCCCTACCGTTTATTTATTTCTTCAGGAATTTATCTGTATTATTTTGGTCT
>CAUYLG010071408.1:0-67845 GCA_963573385.1 Cacajao melanocephalus | reverse complement strand
GGCTCCTCCGCCGGGAATCTCCTAGTCTGTGGGCAACAAAAATTCGTCTGAAAGTGCGGCGTCCACTCGCTCTCTGCGCTTTCACTGGGAGCTACAATCCTGAGCTGTTGTTAATCGGCCATCTTGGATCTCTCTCCCATGCTGTTTCTTTATGCTTTTATTAGCCATGTAAATTTCTTGTTTTACAACAGTGTATTATATCCATTGTCCATTCTACTGGGCTGCACAATTTTTTCTTATCATGAGAACATCCTAGATTATTAAGGATGTTCTCATAAGAAAAATATATTATCTTTTTAAGATAATATATTACAGATGTTTTATCCAGTTTATTGCAAGTTTTAATCATCTGTTGCTTTTTACATACGGAAGATTTTTCATTTCTAATAGTTAAACCTATCAATTTTTCTTTCATACTATTTGTATGCTAGAAAGGCTTTTCCCACCCCCAAGATCATATAAATACTTACCTACATTCCCTTAAGTTCTTTAATGAGTTTCATTTTTCACATTTAGTCCATAATCCATCTGGAATTTACATTAGCATTTTAAGATTTTAACTTTATTCCTTTCCATATACCTAAACACTTGATCATGTACCTTCTATTTTTGTGGTTTTTCAAATACCTTTTTAAAACAGTGGAATGCTTTCTCCAAGCAAAATTATTTTATATGAGAAGCCATTATATATATTACAAATATAAATGGAGCTGTGCTGTGAACCAGAGATAGGGAGAGGGGTACAGGGAAGGGATTTTCTGCATCAGCCTGCAACACTTCACAGAGTGCCATTTGCGAATCATTTATTCTTTCCCCACAGATTTGAAATATCATTGTCATATTGTATTACCAAATTTGGGTCTGTTCTGATCTTTCCGTTCTATTCTGGTCATCTGCTCATCTATGCTTTTACCAGTAGCCTGTTGTTTTAAGCTGTAACTTTAAAATATACTTTCAAATCTACACTTATACACACACACACACACACACTCTCTCTCTCATTCTCTCTCTCTCTCTCTCTCTCTCTCTCTCTCTCCTTACATACACCACATTTTTTTCAAAACTTTCTTGGTTAATTGCGTCCACTTGTTTTGCAATATGAACTTTTTTCTTTTTAAGATGGAGTTTCACTCGTCACCCAGGCTGGAGTGCAATGGCACAATTCTGCTCACTGCAACTTCCACCTCCCGGGTTCAAGTGATTCTTTGGCCTCAGCCTCCCAAGCAGCTGTGATTACAGGCTCCTACCACCACACCTGGCTAATTTTTATATTTTTCGTAGAGACGGGGTTTCACCATGTTAGCCAGTCCATATGAACTTTTTAAGAATATTGAATCTTTTAGTCTTATTCATCCCCAAAGCTACCAATTATATTTCAAGAAGATTATATCAAATTTACACATTAATGTGGGGTTTTAGACATCTTAAATTTGAGTCTTTTGATCTATAACTGTAACATAGTTTTCCATATTTCAACTCAGCTTTTCCTTTAACAAAATTTACATGAATCTTACACATTTCTTATAATGTTTCTAACTAGGTATTTTATATGTGTTGTATTATTATTAGAATAATTATATATTTTATATCTGGTTATTATCAATTTATAAGAAAACTTTGTTTCTGTTATACTCAACGATTTTAAAATTGTTTTTGTTGATTCTTTAGGATCAGTAATCAAATCACCATCAAATAGTAATCTGGCTTATGTTTCTTATTTCTTTTTCAAATCTGACTGCATAGGCTAAACACTCCAGAAGAATGTTAAATGGTACAGATGCTAAGGAGGATTCTTCTTCTTCTGATCCTGATTTTGACAAGGATTCTTCTAGTAGTAACTATTAAGCATCATATAAACCATTTAAAATAAACACTGCATAACATACTGATAAGGACTTACTTTTCTACCCTAAGTTTTGTAAAGATCTTTTTTAAAATAGATGTTGATTTTTATTAAATTCTTTTTCAGCATCTGGCTCTTTTTCTCCTTTCAATTCTTAATATGATGAATGACATTGATATATTTTCTCATATCAAGTCATCCCTGAATTTCTGGAAGTTATTGGTTAATCACATATCGTTCTTTTAATATAATGCTGGATTTGATTTGCTAGTATTTTATTTAAGAATTCTGCATCTGTGTTTGTAAGGGAAATTAGCTGATGGCATTAGAGTTTTGATACTTTGTTAGGCTTTGGTATTAATGTTACATTAGCTTCATAAAATGATTTAGGAAGCTAAATCTAATACCATGATTTTAATAAAGCATGTTCTTCCAGGGTAATTGCAAACATGGCTCATTATCAGTAAATGATGAACTATTTCATTTACATAAGTGAAATTCCATAAAACAGTTTCCCCAGCAATGTTAGGCAATAAATTGTCATATGGGTGATGGTAAAGACTTTGCGTATAGCCAACACAGGGATTTACAGGTGGATTCTACCATTTAAAAATGAGTATTGAATTCTAATACTCAATACTCAAGTTGATATAATTTGCAGGGATAGTATGCTTAGAAGGGTCACAGTGGTATCACCCTTTAAAACAGACGAGGTTCACTAAAAGTATCAAAGTGGGAGTCACTATGAAGCAAAGTGGTATAATATAAATAAGCAAATTCAATTCAGCAAATATTTATTGAGTACAGTTGTTTTTCCAAATATGTACATACTTGGTACACCAGATACCAGATATTATCTTAAATGCTGTAAAATATTCCCAAAATCCCACTTGGGATACTTGTTAAAAGCAAGATTCCTGAGACCTGGCCCAGATTTACTGAGTCTGAATTATAGGAGAGGTATCAAGCTTGTTTGTTTTTAATAAGCAACCAGATCATTCTTACCATCAGGAAAGTTTGGGAAACCCTGGATACAGGAGATTTAGAAATCACTGGGATGTCTCCAGTGGCCTCATCAATTGTTGCACTGAGGAGGACTGGTCTCTGGGACATGCACTGGACATCCAAGACCCAGACTTGAAACTCTCAGCCTCCAAATGAGACTGAGAGGACATCCCTAAGCCACAGACAGATTTGTAGAAGCCCCTGAATTTCTCCCTAGAGGTGTTTAGGGGTGCAATCTGCTTATAAGTAAGGCCAAAGGAACTTGTTTTGCAAGTTTATTGCATAGCAAAATCACTCTTTGTATCTGAGCTCATATTTAAGTGGCTGGCTTTGGAAGCACAATGGAAATTATAGAGACTAAAGCCATCCTGAGCCAACATTTGGCACCCTCACTGCTACAGGAGTTGAGCCTTTCTCTCAAAATAGATTTTGACAAAAATAGTCTGAGTCTTTGTCCTTATTAAAGAAAAATGTAAGCCTTCCCCATGGACAGAATTCTGAATGGAAACATGAAGATGCAGGTGAGAGCAATAGCTTGAGAGGTTTACGGAATTTGACTATTTAGGATGGGGAGAATTTAACATGTGCATGGGTAGAAAGAAAAAGAAAAATTGAGAGAGCAAAATTTTTAAGCTGTAAAAATGAGGGAAGGAATTTGGAGTAGACCAGAGGAACCAAGACAAAAGTCTGGAGGTAACCAGACTTACTACTACGAGCCAGGGGAGGAGGGAGTGAGTGAGAGAGGAATGTGGGCATATGAGTGATGTCAAGCTGCCCCTGGCTCTTCTTGACGTTGGAGCCTGTGGTCACTACTCTGTTTTCTGCTCATCATCTGAACCAATTCCGACTAAGAGAAGAAAAGTATTAACAACCTTAGCCTCCAATCAGGTTACTGGAGCTATTTTCCAGGGCACAGACCTGTTCTGAAGCGTGCCCAAGGTGAATACTGGATATCCAAATGACCACCAAGCTACCATCTTCCCTTAATCAGACTGACTAGCCAATCTCGTGTTCATCTCAGCTACTGCAAATGAGTAAGCAGTCATTTACATTTTGTCTGCCTTTCCTAGGAAACAATAGATCTGGCCAGGCAAGGTGGCTAGAGTTGTATACAGCTCCATCGGATCAGTATTGGCAATTGCTTTCAGGTATTCTGCACCCTAGGGCCAATGAACTTAATGAAGGAGGGAATCAACCTCCTCTTGTAGAGATTTCAGGTGCTCTATCATAGGGCCACATCCCCTAGAGTGGAACAGTGCTTCTCATAGTGCTGTCCTGCAATCCAGTAGCATCAGCATCACCTGGGAACTTGTTAGAAATGCAAATTCTTCAGCCCCATCCCGGACCCACTGAATCAATAAATTCCACAGGTAGGTCCCAGCAATGTGGGTATTAACAAAGTCTCCAGGTGATTCTGATGTGTGCTAAATTTTGCAAACCACCATCCTAGTAAAAAGACTAGTTACTGCCAGGTTGTCCTCTCTCTGGCCCTTCTCAGTAGCATCTTGAGGTAATGGCTTCTGTGACTAAGCTGGCTCACTTGCTCCTTCTCACTCGATTTATTCTCACTGGCTGTGTTTTCTCCTCTATTTGCCTCATCCCTTCATCAGCAGAGTTCGATGGAAGACCCCGAACTCTGTGTTTCTGTCTGGACTCCACCTCCTTCTAAAAATTCACAGCCTCAAACTATTTTCTTGATGGTGACTATCAACACCACCTTTCTCATGCCTTTATTTCTTCATCCAAGGACCCTAATCCCCATAGAGTTCTATCTAACCCTGTCTAAGGGACAAAGTATGTCTTCCACTGAGAATTTTAAGGAGCAATAAAGCAGCTAACCTTGAGTATTTTCTTGGAGCCACACACAGTTGAGTATTTTCCATATGTTGACTCAATTAATACTCGTACTAATCCTATTAAGTAGTATTCTGTAATTATTCTATTATATCTTACTTTACAGATGATATATATCTCAGAGATAAAGCAACTTGCCCAAGGTCAGACAGGTAGTAAGTGACGAATCTAGAGCTTAAACCCAGGCAATCTGCTTCTAGCACTGGGTTCTTAGCGAGATACTGTCTATGAGTAGACAGATACAGGGAGATGGCACGTCAATATGAAGACTGGGGTAAGCCATCAGGGAATTCACTCTGGATCATTCCAATTTTTTTACTGAAAGGAAGAAATGAGAGGGTCTCCAAAACTGCTGTTCAATAGAAATACAACATGAGCCACAAATGTGAGGCATACATATAATTTTAAATTTTCTAACAGCCACATTAAAATCACAAAATGAAACAGATATAATTAAGCCCATCCTGTCAAAAAATAATTTCATTATTATATCACATATCAATTGTTACAATCTTTTACACGCCCTTTTTATGTCTTAGAAATTCATCATATATTTTAAGCTTATAGTATATCTCCATTTAGACTAGTCACATTTCAAGTGCTCAGTGTCTGCCCTATTGGACAGTGCAACCACTGGTAGGATGAGTGAGAATGAACTGATAATATAGACAGAGATTAAACATTTAACGAGAAATATAAATTTCCTATTTGGTTTATCTTAGGTAGTTGGAAGGAACAAATAACAGGACTGACAAGCAGAAGCCAGATCTATATTGAAATAAGACAATATAAATCTATAAAAGTGTATATGTGTCTATTTATATATGTAACATATGTATACCCTCACACAAACATGTTGGGCCCATGCAGATTCAGCATTCATGATTGGTAAGCCAGAAACTGGCATAATTTGATATCAATGGGATTTAACATGTTCCCCACAAAATACTTAAGCTACTCAGAATAGAATATAGTCTTTGTGTGGGAATTAATCCCTGGTTGTCTTCCATCTGTCCATCCCTTGTCTAATTTTCAATCGTAGTCTCCTCATATCCAGTCTTCTTTCCAGTCTAGTACTGCAGACCCCTTTCAGACTTTTCCCTTTCTCTTTACTCTGTTGAATCTCTCCTCAAATTCAGGCACCCACTGGTTAACACAGTGATCATAGACTCAGTTTGGCACTGCCCTTGACCTTTCCACACCCACACCTTTCTCTCAACCAGTTTTATTACTAACATGAAACCATGTCCTACAGAATGACACCAGAGATTTTTCCCGTTAAGTACCTACCATTCAACATGGCATCCTTGTCTTCATTTAATTCCCCTCCTTCAATGAAATTTTGTCGTCTCTTTAGTAGTGAATATTCAGTAAGATCCAGGATCCAGAGGATTGTTTAATTGCCATTTAGGTTAAGAATGACAGAGCAATTTGCCTGGCAGCCAGACTGGAAGTCAGGAGTTAGAAAGGGAAAGCAAAATAGATAAAAAAAAATGTATAGCTATAAATATATTTTTAAACTATATAGCAATATAATAGCTATGAAATTGAATCTTCTTCCCTAGGGTAAGTAAGTAACAGAGTATCATAGGCCTTGGCAGGCAGAATAACCCCCTTTTCCAAGCTGGAAGATATCATCCTTTGATCAAAAACATAAGATCCTTTCATTTTTCCCACTATAGTCAGCGCTTCAATTTCAAAGGCCACTCGCTGTTTCTGATCTGTTATCAGTCAGGCAGACTCAACACACATAGAGAAAGCCACTTTAGTAGAAGCTGCTGCCTCCTTTATCACAAATGCAGACTTAAGGATCTTATGCTGCTAAAACTGTACGGCACAATGAAAAAAGGCGGAAGTGGGGGCAGAGTGAAGCCAACTTCATGATGGGAAGTTGCAGTCTATCCGGAGGAGCAGAGATGTCAAACATAGCTGAAATATGGAAAGTCACCTAATGTGGCTGATAAATCCCTTTGTTTCTGAGCCAATTTCACTCCTAATATTGGCTATTTCCAAAACAAAAATACCAGGATACTGTTGGGCAGGTAAAAATATGACCTTGCAACTAGGAAGGAAGATATGTTAATATGTTCAATGACCTAATACATGTCAGGACAGTGCTATCTTTTTTTTATTATTATTATTTTTAAAATACAGCAAACCTCATAATCCCCTCAGCATGAGGAAAAAGAGGCTCAGAGAAGTTACACATGGTATAGTCTTAAGTGAACTGTCATTCAAACCCTTGCTTCTCCCACCCTGAAGCTGAGGCTTTTTCTTCCATTTTCATTGTTTGTTTTCATCTCTTTCTCCTATAGCACCCTGCCTCCATAGAAACAGGAGGAGGCTTGGGTGTGTGTTGGTCTGTGGACTGGTTTAGCCAGAAGGACAAGCCCAACCACACAAACATTTGTTTTCACTTTGTCCATTCTGTGTACATGATAATTGTGCACCCCTCAAAAAATGTTAGGTTAAATAAACACAGGACACATAAAGACACTTCTGCCTCATCCCCACAACATAAATCATATTTGCCAAATGTTATTACATTTGCTAAATTGGTGGCTTACCAGTCTTAAACTACTAATTTACTCACATGCTTAATTTCAATGGAACCACAGTGTAATGTTTTTCAGGCGACTTTTTTTTCAGGGGCACTTATATCACTCATCCATATTATTCATTTATTCAACAAAGGACAATTAGTTCAAGGACAAAAAGGCAAAGGAAGGTTGGAATGGAAAAACAATTGGAATCAAGTCAAACCAACCATATACTCAGTCCAACAATAAATGTAGTTTCCCAGCTAGTTTTATTTCAGACTTCCATCACTTCCCCATGTTTCCTTGTGTTTTATAATGAAATGCATATTTGGTCTTATTCCCCATTTCCTCACTTAAGCATCCAAAGTCCTTAGAATCCCCAAGAGATAAGAGGATCTTTTGTTAGCCAGGTGTGGTGGCTGCTTGCCTGAAGTCCCAGCTACTCAGGAGGCTGAGGCAGGAGGATCACTTGAGTCTAGGAGGTAGAGGCTGCAGTGAGCCATAATCATGCCACTGTGCTCCAGACTGGGTGACACAGTATTCTATCTCGGAAAAAATATATATATATTTTTTTGTGTCCTAATGAGATGACTGGTGGCTGGGAGCCCCTAGATTACATCAGGATGGGGGCTGGTTACCAAGGCAACAACCATGACTTTAGAGGATTGGAACTTTCAACCCTACTCCCCTCAGGGGGCTTCCACTTTGGCGAGCAAGAACTCATCCACATGTGAGGAAGGAGGTGCACCCCAACTCCGTAAGGACAGAGGTTTCTGTACTCAGGAACCTTCTAGACCTTGCACCTCTCTCTCTCTTTATCTGGCTATTTGTTCGTATCCTTTAAATTATCCTTTGTAATAAATAGGCGAACATAAGCAAAGTGTTTTCCTGAGTTCTGGGAGCTGCTTTAGCAAATTAATCAAACTGGAGGAGGGGCCATGGAAACCCCAGTTTATAGCCAGTTGGCCAGAAGTTCCTGAAGCCCAGACTTGTGACTGGCTCCTAAAGTTGGGGTCCGTCTTGTGGGACTGGGCCCTCAACCTGTGAGATCTGATGCTTCCTCCAAGTGAATACTGCCAGAATCGAACTGAATTAGAAGACACCCAGCTGGTGTCTGCTGCAGAACTGATTGCTCACTTGCTGGTATGTGTGGAAGAGCCCCATACACTTGGTCACAGAAGTGTTCTGTGTAGTAAGAGTACGGAAATAAAAAGAGGTATTTTTTTACTCATCTAGCATGAATTTTTTGTGAATGAACTTACTTTAGTGAGTTTTTTAATTATAAAAATAGCACATACTATAGAAATATAAACTCACTAGATTCTCTGTATCATGTTTGGTGTGGATTTTTCATACCTTTTTTCCATATGCTATACTAACGTTTATAATTATAAAGGTTTTCCTCCTTTTTATAAAAAACACTATACACTAATCAATAATTTATATTTTTTCACTTAAAATAGATCCTGCATACCCCTCCAGATCAGTACATTTAGATTGACTTATCTTCTAAGTAGTTGTATCATTTTCCATTATAATTATATCAAAATATATTTATTTCTCTAGAGATGAACATTTTGGATATTTTCAAGTTTTTGGTGAATGCTTTACTATAATACATACTATTACAACAAACTTCCTTGTACACATATTCTTATGTAGAGGCAGTTGGGGGCTATACCTTACTGTGATCTAGCCCTCAAAACAGAGCAATTAACTCAGGGGCTATACACATTTCTTATTAACAATATTGTTGTTTGTTGTTGTTGTTGTTCTTATTATTATTATGATTATTATGATTATTATTATTTAGAGATTGTCTCACTTCATCACCCAGGCTAGAGTGCAGTGCTGTGATCATAGCTCACTATAGCCCTGAACTCCTGGGCTCAAGTGATCCTCACACCTCAGCCTCCTAAGTAGCTAGGACTATAGACGTTCACCAGCTAACAAGCCCAGCTAATATTTTTTCTTTTTTATACAGACAGGGTCTCGCCATGTTGCCAAGGCTTAACAATATTATTGAGACACAGACCTTAAGTGTGCAATTTAATCAGTTTTAACAAATACATATACCCACACCACTGATACCCACAAGATACAGAACATTTCCACCATCCAGAAAGTCTTCTCCTGCCTATTTCTAGTCAAACAAGTCCCCAAGCTAGAGATCAGCCATAAATCTAACTTTGCCTATATTATTATTTCCGACAAATCATAAAGTTTGCATCCTTTTGTGTTTAACTTATTCAGTATAATAGCAGTAGTTTATCCTTTGTATCACACAGATATACCACAATATTCATTTCTTTTTAACTGTATGACTATTCCACAATATATTCAACTATACTTCTAGTGATGAACATTTAAACTGTTTCTGGTATGTTTTATTACAATAAAAAATGTTACAAGAAACTTCCTTGCACTTATGTCCTTAGGTACCAGCACTTGTTTCACCACAGGATGTAGCCCCTTCAATAGCATTTTTTAATTTTTAAAATTTTTAATTTTTTAGATGCTGCCAGTTACTTTCTCATTCAATGACAGCAATTCATACTCTCACCAACCCATTTCCCCACACTTTAATCAATCTGAAGAAACTCTTTGCATATCAAGGGTATTAACTCTGAAATGTTAAACACTCGTTCATGGGAACAGTTGCCTATTAAAATATTTCAAATACATGTATTGAGCTCAAACCTTATGTGGAGTACTTTGCTGGGCAATGGTGATAAAAAGTTAAATAAGGCCTGATCCTCATCCTCAAGTGGCTTACAAATCAGATAAGAAAACCAATATGATCAGCAAAGATGAAGGTTTTTATGTGAGGCAACAGGAAAGGAGATTTGAGAAAATCACATTGTGAGGTCTGGCAAAGTATGTCTGGGCAGGTGGCTATAAGTGCTACTTTTGAAAAAGAAAGAGAACTGGATGAAGAAAGAAGACAAAAGTATCCTAGGCAGACAAGAGACTGGGAGAAGCCATCAAGGGATTAAGAATTCCAAATGTCCAGATTACAGGAGACCATGGAGACATGACAATTACATAGAAGGGAAGGTCCGTGAGTGCATGTGTGTACGCACACACACACACACACACAAATCACTATGAATATTAATGAAGCTGGAATAAGGTCTATAAAGTAGGTAATACTGTTTAACCAATGTTACATTACTTGATTTTGATAACTTCCCTGTGTTTGTAAAATATAACTGAATGGTTTTGTTCTTGGGAAATACACACTGAAGAATTTAGAAATACAGGGACATAACGTCTACCACTTACTCTCAAATGGTTTAGAAAACAAATACTAGATACATGATGATTGATTAGATGATAGATAGATAGATTATAGATGATACATAGATAGATAGATAGATAAAACGAATGTGGCAAAACGTTAACAATTGGTAAATCTAGGCAAAAGATATATGAGGGTTTTTTCCAGTAATCTTGCAATTTTTCTGTAAGTTTAAAATTATTTCAAAATAAAGGTTTTTTTGTATTAATACTCGAAATGCAATAATGCCTTCAGTGACCTTAGGTGGTTCTATCTGACTAGAGTCGATCATGTAAAACGGAAAGTGGTGAGCTCTGCAGACAGAGAGGCAAGCAAAGGCCAATTCCTGAGGGGCCTTGTTCTAAGCTGAGAACTGTGAACTTCATCCTGAAAGCCAAGTGGAGTGAAGGCATGAAATCCAATTAGCATTTTTAGAAAGACAACTTTAGTAGCTTGGTGGGACCAAATGAGAGGCAAGAAGCCTGGTAGGAGATTGCCATCATAATTCACATAAGTGCTTCTCTTCACCTTTTCTCCTCCTGTGGAGCCACCACCGTGAAGATCAGGCCCTGCAGTTTCAGCGGGTACAAGATCTACCCCAGACATGGAAGGCGCAACACCAGAACGGACAAGGTTTTTCAGTTTCTTAATGCATTTATTTCCAAGAGGAATCCTCAGCAAATAAACTGATTGTCCTCTACAGAAGGAAGCACAAAAAGGGACAGCTGGAAGAAATTCAGAAAAAAATAAAGAACCCACCGAGTAGTCAAATTCCAGATGGCCATGACTGGTCGATCTCTTGCTGACATCATGGCCAAGAGCAATCAGAAACCTGGATTTAGAATGTCTCAGTGAGAACAAGCTATCAGTGCTGCTAAGGAAGCAAAAAAGGCTAAGCAAGTATCTAAAAAGACAGCAATGGCTGCTGATCAGGCACCTACAAAGGCAGCACCTGAACAAAAGACTGTGAAGCCAGTGAAAGTTTCAGCTCCCCGAGTTGGTAGAAAACATTCAGCTGGCAGATCTGATTTTTAAATAAAGACTGGGCTATAACTCTAATAATAATAATAATAATAATTCAGACAAGTGAGAGCCTCACCAAGGCAATGGCTGTGAGGATGGAGACAAGGGGGACAATGTCTAAATATATTAAGACTCTGAATAACCTAAAAGTGAAGGATATGGGACAATTCAGGATTGGGAACTAGTTAAATGGTGGTGCAAGTCACCAAAATAAAAACTAGAGATAAAGAGGGTAGCTCAGGAAGAAAGATGATGGGTTCTGGGTTTACTATGTTGAGTCTGAAGGACAGGTAGAAAATTCAAGGGGAGGCCTCTAGAGCTTAGCAATGGAATCTGAATAGGAGATACTGACTCCAATGTCACCTGCATGTAGGTGATCTGGGCTGTGATAAAGGACCAGTTCTTAGGGCTTTTTGCCTATTTCACCACTACCAAAGTAACATTTTCTGAGGCCAGCTGACTTTTAAAAGCAGGCTAAGAATGAAAAGCTGTTATCTGACTGTCTTAGTACATTTGTGCTGCCATAACAGACACCACTGCCTGGGTAATTTATAAAGAACAGAAAGTTATTTCTCACAGTTCAAGAGGCCAGGAAGTCCAAGATCAAGGCACTGGCAGGTGTGGTTGTCTGGTGAGGACTGCTCTCTGCTTCCAAGACAGCAACTGATTGCTGCATCCTCTAGAGGGAAGGAACACTGAGTCCTCATGTGGCAGAAGAATGGAAGATCAAGGGAGCTGAATGCTGCATGAGCCTCTTTTAAAGGGGCTTTTGTCCTATTCAGGAGGGAGGAGTCCTTATGACCTAATAATAACCTCTTAGAGGCTCTGCTTTCTAATACTATCACATTGGCAACGCTTGAATTTGAGGGCACACATTCAAACCATAGCACCTACAATGTCTCGAATCTCTTCTTTCAAGTACTTGCAGAAATAGACCCACTCCCTACCAACAAACTCCCCTCTACACACACACACACACACACACACACACACACACACACACACAGCTCTAGCTTAAAATATTATGTATCATAATATAGAGATATTTCCATTAAATGAAGCAGTAGTGGGCTGGTGCAAAATGCAGCCACAGCTCACTGCACCTGCTAAGCTGGAAGAGCATGCTAGCTCTGAAGAAGAGAAAAAGTCTGACTCATCCTCACCATTTCCCATTAGCTCAGTCAGGGGCATCATAGACCTAAGAATTATCCAACCATGCCCCTAGCACCCATCACCACCACCACCTAGCAAAACTATTTCCTGAAACTGCCGGTGTTATACCCCATTTTCTGATGACAACAAGGAAGAAAAGGAATAAGGGAGACAAAAGAGATAAAGAAAATAATTACCAGCAACCAGAAGTCAAGGGAAGAAAGTTACCCAATTCTAGATGTTTCTAGAATTCTAAACAGAGAATGCTAAAATATTCTTAGTTTATAAAATCAACAATGGAGATGAGAATTGAATCTATAAAAACTTATGGGATTTAATCATGGCTGTGGTAAGAATTAAAACTATAGCTTTTTAAGTAGTTTATTTAAAAAAAAAGACAAGACCAGGCACAGTGGCTCACACCTGTAATCCCAGCACTTTGAGAGGCTGAGGCGGGTGGATCATGAGGTCTTTCCTTATTTTACCTTACAAATTTTTCTTAGCATTTTTGACAAATTTTTAATTTAACTGTATAAAATTTGTATCTCATTTTTTTCATATAATATTCAATTAGCAGTATCTTTCTATGGTATTAAAAATCCTTTATGATAACATTAATAGCTACAAAACATTGAATCTCGTTAATGTGCTAATGATTAACATATATATAACACTTTTTTGCTATTAAAATCACTACTCAGTTGAACTTCTTTGCCCCTAAATCTTTTTTTTTTTCAGATTTTTTTTCCTTATTTAGTCACAATGTATGAACATTTTTAAGGCCCTTGACATAGTGCCATATTGCTTTCCAAAGAGTTTATACCACCTACACTTAAAGCAAGAATATGTGAGTTTCCCTCTCAAACTGCACTCTCAACAACATTTCAGTAATATCCATTTTTAAAATCGTGGGCTGATTTCTTAGATGAACATAACATCTCAACTTAATGTAAATGTCTATAATGCTGGTAACAACTTTCCAAATATATATTAGTACTTTTCATTTCCTTGCTTTAGACTGTCTTTTGTGTTAATTAGCTTATTTATATACTAAGATGGTTTTGGACATTTCCCATTCAAAGAGCTCCTACTGCGTAAGAATTTGGGTTTTTTGCTTTTTTTGTTGTTTGTTATATGCATATTTTCCCAGTTTTTCTTTAAATTTTATTTATTATATATCTTGACACATGAGTTTTTATATGTAATAAAATACTTTGAGATTTTCTCCATGTTCTTCAATTTTATCAAAATTTTCCATACACACATCAGATACTTCACATTATTTTTCTATAGTTTTATCATTTTTCAAAATAAAATATAAATCATATGTTCCTAATCATTAAAATCATATATATTCACTACAGAAATTTGATAAATACAAAAGGAATTTAAGAGAACAAATGTCCCTCATTCCTTTTATGTCACAATAATCTAGTAGAAATTCATGAATTAATTAATTAATATTAGGAAATCTATTAATAAATTTATATTAAAAGGCCAATAGGATAAATCATAGGACCTATATCAATGCCCCCAAATAGCATTTAATAAAAATCAGCACTAGTACCTACTTTTAGAAAATTTAATAAATGAGTTGTAGAAAAGCAAAATATAGGAAGTAGTAAAGATTAAAACAGACCTAAATAAAATAGAGAACAGAGAAACAATACAGAAAATAAACAAAACCAAAATTACTTCCTAGAAAAAAAAAACTGACAAACCTTTAGATAGATTGACCATGAATAACAGAGAAAAGACTCAAATTACTAAACTCTAGAACAAAAGAAAGTGCATTACTACCAATTTACAGAAATAAAAAGAATCCTAAGGGAATTCTATGAGCAATTTTATGCCAACAAATTAGATAAGCTAGATAAAATGAATAAATTTCTAGGAAGACGGAAACAACAAAACTGACTCAAGACGAAATAGAAAATACAAATGAAACTATAACAACTAAAAAGATTAGTAATCAAAAAGGTTCCTACAAGAAAAACTCAGGACAAGATGGCTTCAGCGGTAAATTCTACCAAATATTAAAGAAAAAAAAAAAGAACATGAATTATTCACAAACTTCTCCAAAAAATAACAGAGTAGGAAATACTTCCAAACTAACTTATTTTATGAGGTCATTATTACCCTGATACCAAAACCAAAGACATCACATGAAAAGTACAGCCAATATACCTTATTAATATAAACACAAATATTCTCAGTAAAATACTACCAAACTGAATCTAGCGACATATATAAAGGATTATAGGCCATGACCAAGTAAGATTTACCCCCAGGAATACAAGTATGTTTCAGAATAAAAAATTAGTCAATATACAATATACTAAAATAATTGATTAAAACTTGATAATCATCAATGCATAAAAAGTATTTGATACTCTAGGGGTGGGCCTGGCCATCAGTATTTTCTAAAAGCTCCTCAGCCAATTCTAATGTGGAACCCAGGTTAAAACCCCATGCTCTATGTCTATTCTACTTTTTAGAAAGAGCTCCTTCCTAATGATAAGCTTGTAAGCTTCATTGAGAATGCTCAGAACTATTGCCATTAAAACATTTCAAATTATATTGTGAAATATTTAGACTCTGAACCTGGTAGTTTTTATGTTAGGTAAACATTGTATACCTACTTCTTTAGGCTAATCAAATTGTAGTTAATTGCACAGGAATCTCAGGTTTTTCAGTGTTTTGACTGGGTTTAAAGAAGTGGTCGGTTTGAGGGATTCAATACATGCGTAATCTGTCAGTATAAGTTAGCAGTCTATAAAGAATTGCTTTCATGGAGAGATTAAGAAGATAGTTGTCATATTATTTTGACCAGACCACCCACAAGCATACCTAGGAATCATTTAAATCCAAATGGGGGCCAGAGATACATTTGGAGTATCTTGAATTGAACCTGATATTAAAAACTGTAAAATAATATATCTCAATTCAGGTTACCAACATAACAACAAAGACCCCGTAGAAAGTGAGAGTAAGGGCCAAGCGTGGTGGCTTTCACTTGTAATCCAGGACTTCAGGAGACCAAAGTGGGCAGATCACCTGAGGTCAGGAGTTTGAGATCAGCTTGGCCAACATGATGAAACCTTGTCTCTACTAAAAATACAAAAATTAGCCAAGTGTGGTGACATGCACCTGTAATTCCAGCTAGTCAGGAGGGTGAGGCACAAGAATCACTTGAATCCAGGAGGTGGATGTTGCAGTAAGCTGAGACAGGGCCATTGCACTCCAGCTTGTGCAACAGAAATTCTGAGGAAGGCAGGAAGGCAGGAAGGAAGGAAGGAAGACAGGAAGGAAGGAAGGAAAGAATGAAGGAAGGACGGATGGAAGGAAGGAAGGAAAGAAAAAGGAAATGAGAGTATACTCATTCTAGCTTACTGTTCTATATTAATACTAATTCAGGAGGACTATTATAGCAGAGGAACTTCTTATTCACAGTAACTTAAGGGAGCTCAAAGTACTCCCCATTTTCATTTCAAACTTTGATACATTCAGCCATAAGAAACAATGAAATCATGTCCTTTGCAGCAACATGGATTCAGCTGGAGGCCATCATCCTAAGCAAATTATTGCAGGAACAGAAAACCATATACTGGATGAGAGCAGTAGCTCACGCTTGTAATCCCAGCACTTTGGGAGGCCAAGGTGGGCAGATCACTTGAGATCAGGAGTTTGAGAACAGCCTGGCCAACATAGTGAAATCCTGTCTCTACTAAAAATACAAAAATTAGCTGGGCATGGTGGCACATGCCTGTAATCCAAGCTACTTTGGGAGGCTGAGGCGGGAGAATCACTTGAACCCAGGAGGCAGAGGTTGCAGTGGGCCAAGATCACAACACTGCACTCCAGCCTGGCAACAGAGAGAGACTCCATCTCAGGGGGAAAAAAAAAAAAAAAAAAGAAGAAGAAGAAAAAAGAAAACCAAGTACTACATGTTCTCACCTATAAGTGGGAGATAAACATTGAGTACTCATGGACATAAAGATGGCAACCATAGACACTAGGGACTAGATGAGGAAGGTAGGGAAGGGAGGCAAGGGGTGAAAAACTGTTAGGTACTGTGCTCACTACTTGGGTGACAGCATAAATTGTACTCCAAACCCCAGCATCACACAATATACCCATGTAACAAACCTGCACGTATACCCTGAATCTAAAATAAAAATTGAAATGATTGTTTTTAAAGGAGAAGAAAAGCACACAGAGGAAGCAACATTAAATCTTTTTCAAGGGCTCTGGCTAATCTAAAACACTTAGATTTCATAATGACAGTGTTGAACCAAAGATAATAACCTGGGCAGCGTGACATAGGTAAGCTCGGGTAGATCAAACTTTCCCAAAGCAAAATAAATTCAGTGACGCAAAGCGGAAAATATCCTGGCAATTAGGCCACTGTGTTTGATATATCAAAAAAGGCAATTTCAAGGAGTAACACAGTTTTTCTTTTCCATTTAAAAAAACAAGTCCATACCTTGATTGTGGTGATGGTTTCCAGGGGTATGCAAATGTCTGAACTCATCAAATTGTATACATTAAATATGTGCAGTTTTTGTATATCAATTATACCTTAATCTTTTTTTTTTAAAGAAAAAAAACTTTGGTGCAAAAATCTTAGCTCTAAAATACAAGGATGCCAACATTGTTTTCAACAATAAATTGACCATAACACCACCTAAAGAATTTGTGAAAAGATACAAAAAAAGAAAAAATCAACAACACAAAATTTTTAGAGAATTTGTGAAAAGAAAACTTATCCTGGCTGTCATCACCCTGTTCAATCCTCAAAGAATCTTTAAAAGTTATGCTGGGCATGGAGGCTCATGCCTTTAATCCCAGCACTTTGGGAGGCTGAGATGGGTAGATTGCTTGAGCCCAGGATTTCAAGACCATCCTGGGCAACATGGTGAAACCCCATCTCTACAAAATATAGAGAAATTAGCCAGGCATGGTGGTGCACGCCTGTAGTCCCAGCTACTCGGATGGCTGAAGTGGGAGAAATGCTTCAGCCTGGGATTTCAAGGCTGCAGTGAGCACAGTCCATGCCACTGCACTGCAGTCTGGGTGACAAAGATCCTGTTACAATTTTTTTTAAAAGAAGTGTTACAAGATGCTGATTGTTGAAGGAGATTGCCCAGAGATATTTGTCAGGTTCTTATCACTCGTTTGCTGTTCAATAACTCAAGTTCATCCTCTAGAATTACTAATGGATTATATCTCAGTAATTGCTTTGACAGTTTATGCCTACTTCAAGAAAAGTTATAGGACAAACAGAAATATCTTCAGAGGTTATTCAGCCCCTACTTCTATTTATTTTTACTACAGGAGTTAGTCACCATCACAATCTATAACAATGAATCAAGATGAGTTGCAGCAAATATGCTTGAAGTCAGGGAAACTTTCATTTCCTAAAAGGCTTCAAGATAGTTTGCAGTTCATGGAATCCCATTCCACAAAAATCCCTGTGCTACCTACTTTCTCAGGTGTAGTGGTTCAAACATGTCATTGAAGTGACTAGAGCCACTGTCAATACAATATTGTGTGATAAATTGTAACTCCAAAAGCATTCGTGTACTTATTATTACATTTCTTCATTCTTTTACTCATAATATTCACATCATTGAACAAAAGAGATAAAGTCCCTGACTTCACAGAACTTAAATTGTAGTGGGTGAGACACATTATAGATGAATAACAAATACCCTTGAGATATTAGATATTGGTAAGTGTTGTGAAGGAAAATAAAGCAAGGTAAGGGAGAAGGTGATATTATGTTAAGCAATGGTCTCTGAAAAGGTTATATTTGAGCAGAGACATGAATGGAAAGGATGGGAAGAAAAGTGAGTGAGTATGGGTTATGAGCCTGCACTCTTATTCTTACCCTGAGCCTCTCAAACAGCAGAGATCAATGTACCTAAACATGACCTCTTGTCCCCCATTTGAATTCTTCATTTGAATTTAGCACTGTGGTAACAAAACAGTTTTTAAATAGCTTTAATAAGGTATCATTGACATACAATAAACTGCATATACTTAAATCACACTATTTCTATGTTTTGGCATATCTATATACCCATAAAACCACTACAACATTCAAGATAATGAACACATTCATCACTACTAAAAGTTTCCTGGTATGCTCTTTTGTTATCTCTCCCACCTGCCCTGCCCTGACTTCATCATCCCCAAGCAACCATTGATACAAATTGTCATTAACATTAGTTTATACTTTCTAGAATTTTTTAAATAAATTGAATCACATAGTATACACTCTTTTGTCAGGCCTCTATTATTTAGCATAATTATTTTGAGGTTCATTCATGCTGAACCATGTATCAAGAGTTCATTCCTTTTTATTGTAGACAGGTATTCCATTATATGGATATGAATACTCATACTTCATATCTATTCTTCTGTATATGAACATTTGGGTCATTTCCAGTTTGGGGCTATTATAAATAAAGTCACTATAAACATTCAGGTACAAGTCTCTATATGGACATATGCTTCCTTTTTTGTTGAGAAAAATACCTTGCAGTGGAATGGCTAGATTGCATAGCAGGTGTATGTGTCTACCTTTTTTAAGAAACTGCCAATCTGTTTTCCAGAATAGTCATACCATTTTATGCTCTTATCAGCAGTGTATGAAAATTATAGTTGTTCCACATTTTAGGCAACATTTGGTATGGTTAGTATACTTATTATAATTTTAGACATTCTAATTGCTATATAGTGATATCTCATTGTGGTTTAATTTACATTTCCCTAATGATAAATGATGTTCATCCTTTAATATGCTTATTTGCCACCTGTATATCTTCTTTGGTGAAGGGTTTGTTCAAATCTTTTGCCCATTTTTTAATTGAGTTGTTTGTTTTCTTATCATTTAATTTTGAAAATTCTTCATACATTCTGGATGTATGCCCTTTATCAGACATGCGCTGTACAAATATTTTTTCCCAGTGTGTGGCTTATCTTTTTAGCAGAGTCTCCCACCAGTGACTTTCAAGATCAAAAGGGTTGTATTTCTGTTTTTTGAGACAGTGTCTTTCTGTTGCCCAGGTTGGAGTGCAGTGCTGTGATCTCAGCTCACTGCAACCTCCACCTCCTAGGCTCAAGCCATCCTCACACCTCAGCCTCCCAAGTAGCCTGTACTACAGGCACATGTAACCATGCCCAACTAATTTTTATACTTTTTTGTAGAGATGAGGTCTCACCACATTCTCCAGGCTGGTCTCAAACTCCTGGGCTCAGGCAATCCCCCGCCTTGGCCTCCCAAAGTACTAGGATTACAAGTGTAAGCCACTGTGCCCAGCCTGCAGATTAAAAGTTTTTGATTTTGATGAAATCTAATCTATCATATTTTCCTTTTATGGACTGTGCTCTTGATAGCATATCTAAGAAATCTTTGTCTAACTTAAGATCACAAAGATTTTCTCTTATCTATTATCTAGAAGTTTTATAGTTTTAAATTTTACATTTAGATTTATGATCCGTTTTAATGATGCAAGGTATAAATCAAAGGGTTTTTTTTCTTTTTTTCTTGCATATGGATCTAATTCTTCTAATACTATCTGTTGATGGATTCTTTCTCCACTGAATTTCCATTGCACCTTTGTCAAAATTGGTTGTCATTCTATGTATGAGTCTATTTCTAGATTCTCTATTCTGTTCCATTGATATGTTGTTTATCTTAATGTCAATATTACACTCTCTTGATCTTCATTTTATAAGGAGTCTTAAAATCAAGTAGTTAGCCTTTAACTTTACTATGCTTTTTCAAAGTTATTATTTTGAACCAGTTTTCAGCTGATTCCTAATAAATCATCTCAAAAAAGTCAGCTTCTCACAAAGCACAGCCATTTAAAGGACTGGTACTCTAGTATTTTTATGTGTTTCTCAGCAACAAACCCAACCCACCACCCTCTGAGCTGAGGTGCTGCAAGCCATGTTTCTTTTTTCTCACCTGCATCCATTGTTAGGTTCTGCAAAATAGGAGGCAATAGAGAAGCTGCACTGGTGAAGGAGGAAGGGACTTGCTCCTTCTTTTTGCCTTCTGCTCTTGTGAGAATCACCACAGCACTGCATCTCCACCCCAATAGCTGCAGTACCTCCCTGCAGCAGCAGATAAATTCACTTTGCAGTTTTTCTAATACTTGCAGGACAAGCTTTATCACACTCCTACCCGCAAGGATACTAGAACAGGAGAGATCCTCAGAAATCAGAGTTTCAGCTTCTTGAAGTTTCTTAAGTTTTAATAGTCCAGGCATTTTCTTTTTTTTTCTATCAGTCCCAGGAGGTGGTAGATGCTTCCCACAATTGCTCCCTTCATGGAACTTTAAAGCTCATTTACTTTCAGGTTAACAACTTTATACCTAGCTTAAAATACCTTGTACTATATTCTCTCTGTTCAAATAACTAATATAACTTCTATCTTCTCACTGAGAAAAATGGAGAGCATCCTAGTAGATCCGTGATTCTCAAAACATGATCCAGGGATCAGCAGCATAAGCATCACCTAGGAACTTGCTAGAAATACAAATTCTTAAGCCTTGCACCAGACCTACTGAGTCAGAAATTGAAGATGGGTCCAGCTTTATTATTTTGCTTCATAATTAAAAATTATTATTTTATTATTTTTTTTTCTGTTAATCCCATCATTTGAAAAAAATCTGAGATTTAACAAGACCTCCAGGTGATTCTGTTGCACACAAAGTGTGAGAATCACTGTAATAGACTAAGTGAGGAAAATGAGCCATCATAGTACCAATCCAATGAAATGGTCCAATCCCAAAATTTGAAAATTATGAGCTTCTCAAGGGTGCAAGCCCTGTCTTTCCATTTAAGCCCCTGTAAACCCAAAGTCTAATGTATTAATTCAAGAAACATTTTGAGTACTAAATGAGCCTGGCTTTCAATTAATGTAGGAAGGAAGAGAAAGCAAAAGAAAAAAGGGAGAGAGGGAAGGAAGGAAGGAAATAAAGTTTGGTTACACCAGTCTATGGTTTCAAAACTATCCCAGACTTTTAAAAGTCCAGATTTTACTCAATTCTTCCAACAGTGGCCAAGAAACAATATACACATGGGAGTCCATAAAAATGAGCTAAGATTCTGTGGGTGGTAAAGGAAGGAAGAAAGTGGGAGAACAAAAAAAATAATGTCTCTTTTGTTCTCAAGTACTTTTCTTTCTTCATTTCCTTAGTTCCTCGGAATTCCCCCTCATGATCTTCTGCTTCCTGACATATAGAGAATTACACTTCAACAGACATGAATTCTACACTCCCAGGAGTGTGCACCTGTGTGCACAGGCATGCACACCTCCCAGCAACCAATGTGACTTCTCTTCCCACACTTTTCCCATCAGCCTATGACCCGAGAGAATACCAGGCCTCACCTTATGGTCAGCTATCCCTCTCTGCAGCTTCTTTTTCCTAGCAGGTCTTTTCTATTACTTACCACTTACAAAGTCAAGGTTCTGTTAAAACAATGCAGACTGGCTTCAGGTATATAACAGGCCAGATAAAATCCTATGTTTTACCCTCTAATATGCAATTCACTCTCTTTCCTTCCAAAATCCGCATACCAAGGAGAAAACAGGTGATTAGAAAGAAAATAGCTATCATTTATTGAGCACTTACTATATGCAGGGTTATGTATTAAAAGCTTTATAACATTACCATATCTTTGGTTAAGTTTATTCCTAGGTATTTTTTTTTGTGAGTACTATAAATGAGATTACATTCTTGATATCTTTTTCAGATCAATTGTTGTTAGTGTATAGATGTGCTACTAGATTTTGTATTTATTTTAAGCGACAGAAGTCTTGCTCTGTTACCCAGGCTGCTCTCAAACTCCTGGGTTCAGGTGATCCTCCCACATCAGTCTCCCTAGTGCTGGGACTACAGCCACATGACACCACGCCCAGCTTGTATGTTGACTTTATAGCCTTCAACTTTATTAACTTCATCTATCAGTTCTTAGAGTTTCTGGTAGTCTTTAGGTTTTTCTAAATACAATCCAACAATCACACTCCTTGGTATCTACCTAAACAAACTGAAAACTTACATCTACACAAAAAATCTGCACAAAGGTACTATTAGCAGCTTTATTCATAATTGCCGGATCTTGGAAGCAACCAAGACGTCCTTAGAAGGTGAATGGATAAATAAACTGTGGTACATCCAAACAATGGAATATTATTCTGTGCTGAAAAAGAGATTAGCTTTTGAGCCTTCAAATGACATGGAGGAAACTTACTGTGTATTATTAAGTGAAAGAAGTTAATCTGAAAAGGCTACACAGTGTTTGATTCCAACTATATGACATTCTGAAAAAGGTAAAAGTATGGAGACAGTAAAATGGTTGCCAGGGTCAGGGGAGTGGGAGGGATGAATAGGCAGAAAGCAGAGAGTCTTTAGGGTAGTGAAACTACTCTGCATGATACTATAATGTTGGATACATGTCACTACACATTTGTCAAAACCCATAGAATGTACAAGAGTGAACTCTAATGTAAACTGTGGGCTTTGGGTAATGGTGATGTGTCAATGTAAGTTTATCAATTGTACCAAATGGTGCAGAACATCAACAGTGGGAGAGGCTGTGTGTGTGGGACAGTGCATATATAGGAAGTATGTGCATCCCACTTATCTTTGCTGTGAACCTAAAACTGCTCTAAAAATAAAGGTTTTAAATTTTTAATTATGAAGCAAAATTGTATTGATTTTCAAATATGAAGAAATAGAGGATTAAAGAGATTGAGTAATTTACCTTAGATACAACTGTTGTAAGGAAAAATGATTCAACCTTCAGCAGTCAATTCCAGAATGTATACTCTTAACTACTACAGAACAAGAAACCTCAGAACTATAGAATATTAAGATTGAAGGTTTCTTAAACATTATCTAGGCCAGTGCCTTTCAACCTTGGGTGCACATTAGCATTGTGGGTAGTATTTTTAAGATCCTCAAGATTGGGTCACACATGGACCAATTAAATAATCATGTCTAGAGGTGTCACACACATGTGTGTATTTATTGAAGCTTCATGGTGATTCCTACATAGAGGAAATGTTGAGATTTACTGATTCAAAGAATAATGAAAGGCTTCCACCCAGGTGGGGCAAAAGTGCAACGTATTTTGGTTCTACTTCGAAGAATTAGTTTTTAAATCATCCATGTCCAAGATTGATAGGAAGGGGTATAATTGTTTTCCTTTGACTTTTTATATTTTCTTTTTAAGAGATGGATCCTCACTCTGTTTCCCAGGCTGGTCTTGAACTCGTGGGCTCAAGCAAACCCCCTGTCTCAGCCTCCAAAAGTGCTGGGATTACACCACACACAGCCTCCTTTGAATTTTTGAGGTTTGGTGTGGTACCCAGAAAAGAGCAGGGTTAGTGGTCCTATAATCTAGAATCTCCTCTGATACTTACTAACCATAATCTTGGAATACTTAACCTCTCTAGAGCCTCAATTTCCTTATCGGCAAAATTAACGTACAAATAGTCCATGCATGCCTTATTGACTTCCCAGTAGCTCTAAAAATCAAATAAGACAATGTATACTTTCACATTTTCTTTTTTTGCCTGAGTGACACAGTGCTGGTTTTTAGTAGGTAGTGAACTTAAATAAAATGGACATTGATGGCACGTGCTACAGGGTCTGAGCCTCACTCTTGATATTCATTAACTGTTCTCAGAGAAGTTACAGAAACTTTGTAAAAGAGTACACCCATTGACAATATACGCAAAGCAAAATCAATAACTTCTCACTTCTTTGGGAATTAAATAACAATTTGCACGGTAAATGGTACCTAAAAGTTACTCAAAAGTGTTATGCTTCCTTCCCACAGCCACTTAAATTTCTCATTTATTCCACCAGATATTTTAAAGTAAAGCATACCAGGAAAAATTAATGGTTACCTAACATCATTATTCACTTTGATTAAGAGTGGGCTGTCCAAAAAGTATTGAACAAATAGAAAGGCATCCTTTGTTCTTGGTTAGGACATCAATTCGCCAGTTCTAAGTGAACTTATCGATTTAATGAGAGGTCAGTAAATGCCAGGAAGGTATTTTATTGAACTAAACAAACTGATCCTAAAATTCACATGGCGTTTAAAAAAAAATGTAAGAATAGGCAGAGGACATTGAGAAGAAAAAGCTATGAGGAGGCACCATTCTACCTGCCATTAAAGCATGCTAGAAAACCTAGATAATTAAAACAGTGTAGTAGTAGTAGTATATAAGTAGATTGGCATACCAGTAGAATGAAGCAGTAAATCCAGACATATGCCCAATTAAATGTACAAATCTAATATATGATCAAATTGTTATATTTAAGAAAAAAATTACTCTTTCATAAATTGTGTTGGGATAATTGGATGACCATTTGGGGAAAAAAAGAGATAAAATTAGATTAATTGCTTATACCATAAGCAAGCATAAACTGTAAATGGACCTAAGATCTTAATGTAAAAAATACAATTATATAAATACTAGAGAAAATTTTAAGCAAATTCCTCTTTAACCCGGGCATAGGGAAAGGCTTCTATAACTAAAAACCTAGATGTAATATAAGAGGAATCTGATAAATTTGACTATATAAAACAGAGAATGTTTGCATGGTAAAAACAAAAAACGCACACTGCATAAAGACAAATGGCACACTGACAGAAAACATTTGCAACATATATCACAGATAAGGAGTTAAATAACTTAATATACAAAGTATGCTTTAAAATTGAGACAGAAGGCTGGGCAAGGTGGCTCACGCCTGTAATGCTAGCACATTGCAAGGCTGAGGGGTTGTATCACGAGGTCCAGAGACTGAGACCATCCTGGCCAACATGGTGAAACCCCATCTCTACTAAAATACACAAAATTAGCTGGGCATGGTGGCGTGTGCCTGCAGTCCCAGCTACTCGGGAGGCTGGGGCAGGGGAAACGCTTGAACCAGGAGGCAGAGGTTGCAGTGAGCTGAGATGGCACCACTGCACTCCAGCCTGGTGACAGAGCAAGACTCTGTCTCAAATAAATAATTAAATGAAAAATAAAATAAAATTGAGGCAGAAAAGACCAAAACTCTTAAAAACAGAAAAAAATTAAGCAGAAAAATTTGGAATATAAAAATGGCCCTTATGCAATAGTATACTGCTACTATTCCAGTCTATTCAGGCTGCTATAACAAACTATATAGACTGAGTGCCTTGTAAACAACAGAAACTTATTTCTCACAGTTCTGGAGGTGGGGAAGTTCAAGATCAAAGCACTAGCAGATCTGACGTCTGGTGAAGGCCTTCTTTTGCTTCATAGCTGTCTTCTCACTGTGTCCTCACATGGTGGAAGGGATGAGGGAGCTCTCTCTAGCCTCTTTTATAAAACTACTATTCCCAGTCATGAGAGCTCTACTCATTCATAATGTAATGACCTAATCACCCCTCAAAGGCCCCACCTCCTAACACCGTCACATTGAGGGTTAGGATTTCAAGAGATGAATGTTGGGAGTGGGAGGCAGGACACATTCAGTCTCAGTCTATAGCAATTACTCACAATAGAAGATGTGCAAATTAAACTATAGTGAGATATCATTTCTCACCAACTAGATAAACATTGCTGGTGGGAATGTGAAATGAAGAATTCCCATAGGGAGGCAAATTGGCAATGTTCAACAAAATGAAATTTGGCAATGTTCAACATAAAGACATATGTAATCCACTGCTAGGAATTTATCCTGAAGATACATCTTTAATAATACAAAACTACATACGCACAAGGTTACTTGTTGCAGCATTATTTGTAACTGCAAAATATTAGAAATTACATAAATTCCCAAGCATAGAAGATTGGTTGAATAAACTATGACAAATTATCACAATGGAGTACTATGAAGCTGTTGAAAGAATGAGGATAACGTCTATGAACTGATAGAAATTTATCTCCTGATAAATATATCTCCTGATAAATTTGTGTCTCCTGATGAATTTATAATCAGTTCACATATAGGCAATGTTTTGGACCAAAAATAATGTTTACGAGTAAAATGCACTATAGAATGCTCTAAGGAGAAAATAAGGGAAAAGTGGATTATATATATATATTTACCAAAAGAAGGATAAGACCACAGGAAGGATAAGAGGATAAGACAATGGTAGAAGGGAAAGAGGTAGAAGGAATGTTGGAGAATATGATGCTTCTTTACTTTTTGTACAGTTTAGAACTTTGGAAGCACGTTACTATTGTACATATGTTTAAAATTACATTAAATTAGCAAAGATAGGAAGGGGGAAAATTAAAAATCTAAAACCTGAAAGCAAACCAAAACAATGAATCAATTATATTTCAAATAAATGTCATATTCATAGTAAAGAAGAAAAAAAAACTAAGTAACATGAGCAGAGTATTTGACTTCAGATACATACCCTCAGTCTTACACAGGGTTGTAGAGTGGGGAAAAACTGCCCACAAAACCTACACTCTTTTTTGTAGGTTTGTTTATTGTAATGATATGGGCAAAGTAATTCTGAAACTATAGCATTAAATAAATTTGTAAGCTATTTTAATAAAATTACTTCAGTGAGTGGCCCTACTTTTTTTTGTTTTGTTTTGTTTTTTTGAGATGGAATCTCGCTCTGCCGCTCAGGCTGGAGTGCAGTGGCATGATCTTGGTTCGGCTCACTGCAACCTCCACCTCCCCCCAGGTTCAAGCGATTCTTCCGACTCAGCCTCGCAAGTAGCTGGTATTACAGGCATCCACCATCACGCCTGGCTAATTTTTGTAGAGGTGAGGTTTCACCATGTTGGCCAGGCTGGTCTTGAACTCCTGACCAATGTTCAAGGTGGTGATCTGTCCACCTCAGCCTCCCAAAGTGAGCCACTGTGCCCAACCCCAATAGATATTAAATAATTAAATAATCTAAGCAAAATTAGCTTGCAACATTCTCTAGATATGAATTTAAATGAATTCCTAACTTTTTTGATGCCAACCAATACTATTTGGGGCTAAACTAAATTATGTTTTCTGTTTTTCCAATCAAGTTGATAGTACTTTAAAAAAAAAAAAACTTTAAATTGGTAATAATTCCAGTGTACTGAAAAGTTGCAAGAATAAGAAAAGTACAAAGAACACCTGTGTATATTTTACTCAGGACTATCTATTGTTAACATTTTGTCCTGTTTGCTTTGTTACTCAGGTGTACTATCTCTGTACATGTATGTGTGTGTATGTACACATTTGCATGTGTATATATGTATACACAGATGTATGTAAATTTGTTTCTGAATCATTTGAAAGTCAGCTGCATACATGATGGCTCTTCATTCCTCCATACACAGTGTGGGCTTCTTAAGAATAGGATATAACTCTTTAATCTGTGTTAATATTGTCTACATGTAATAATGTGTCAATATTGCTGTAAGCCACAGTTCTCACTATGGAAGAAGGTACACATATGAGATCACAGAAGGTTAAAAAGAACACTGTGAAGATGGATTGGATTTGGAGGTACTGGTGAACCCATGATTTTAAAAAATATATGTAAATGTAGGGCCAGGCGTGGTGGCTCACGCCTGTAATCCCAGCACTTAGGAAGGCCAAGGCAGGTGGATCACCTTAAGTCAGGAATTTGAGACCAGCCTGGCCAATGTGGTGAAACCCTGTCTCTACTAAAAATACAAAAATTAGCCAGGCATGGTGGCAGATGCCTGTAATCCTAGCTACTCGGGAGGCTGAGGCAGGGAGAATTGCTTGAACTGGAGAGGTGAAGGTTGCAGTGAGCCGAGATCACCCACTGCACTCCAGCCTGGGTGACAGAGTGAGACTCCATCTCAAAAAATATACATGTAGTTATATATATATACACACACACATATAAGCACATATTCATACATATGTACACATGTGTGTGTTTGCATATGCGTACATACATGCATATATTAGCTTTGTCTGCCAAAAGGCTCTAGAAGCAAAGATACCTCAATAGCAATAAACATACTTAGGACCCAGATCTTCATATCATTCTCCACTAATAGGAACCGCGACTCCTCAGAGAAATGGCCAATTCTGGGGCTGGGGAAGAATAGGTACAAGATGAACCTGGAACAGCTTATAAGGAAGTGCTCACACAAAAGATGAGGCCAGGTCACAAAGACATGGGGTTCAGCTCAAAGGGATTCCACTGGCCAAATCTGAGACAATTTGAGCACCAAAATGTTTAAAGACCATAGTAAATTATAAACCATTAGGAGAAAAAAAGTAATCCATAAGCCATACTACTAATAAATAAAGAAATAAGGGAGAAGGGAGGGATTGTGTTTATAGTAGAATGTCAAGTACCAACTGATAAATATAGAATACAGGAGACAAAATTATCATTTTGCAACCATCATAAAGAAAATTGGTTCAAGCGAGAATCATCAATGGATGTTCAATCTAGAGAACATTTGATGAGGGGAAGACTTGCATTATCTCAATGTGTCTCCCCAAAGATTACTTGTTAGTTGTAAGAAAAAAAAGATAGTTTCCAAACACTAGAAACACCAGGACAACATCTAACTAGGTGATCAAAATTAACATCACCGGCCAGGTGCGGCGGCTCACGGCTGTAATTCCAGCATTTGGGAGGCCAAGATGGGAGGATCACTTGAGGTCAGCAGTTCAAGACCAGCCTGGCCAACATAGTGAAACTCTATCTCTACCAAAAAATTTAGCCAAGCATGATGGCACACACCTGTAATCCCTGCTACTTGGGAGGCTGAGGTGGAAGAATCATTTGAACCCAGGGAGTGGAGGTTGCAGTGAGCTAAAAGCTCGCCACTGCACTCCAGCCTGGGTGACAAAGTGAGACTCCATTTCAAAAAAATAAAAATAAAAAATTAACATCACCAATTCAGAGCAGAGAACCACTGTAGTGGTTGACACCCTGAGACACAATGTTGCTTATTGCAGTATTCCAGCCAGACAGGTATAACCTGAATCTAATCTTTAGGAAATATCAGGCAAACTCAAAATAGGAAATTTTGTCATAAAAGACAAAGGCGGAGAAAATGTTCCAGATTAAAAGAGACTAAAGAGACATGACAATTAGATGCAAATGCCCTATTCTAGACTGGATCCTGTGCTGGCAGCCAGACTAGGGGCTGAGAAGAGGAGCTAAACAGGACATTATTTGGTTTATAAACAAGATTAACACAGATTAAAGAGTTATATCAATGTATTTATTGAAATTTTAACTGTATGGTGGTTAGGGGTAAGACATTATCCCTTTTCTTAGGAAATCCACAGTGTATTGAGGGGTAAAGGGCCATAATATATGCAACTGACTCTCAAATGATTTGTAAAAAATTCACATACATCTATGTATATACATACACACATGCAAATGTGTACACACACACATATACATACAGAGATAGTACACCCAAATAACAAAGAAAATGAGATAAAATGTTAACAACAGATGATCCTAAATAAAAGATATACAGGTGTTCTTTGTACTTTTCTTATTCTTGCAGTTGTTCAGTACACTGGAATTATTGCCAATTCAAAGTTTGATTTTTCTAAAAAAGTGTTACCAACTTGATTGGAAAAACAGAAAACAATTTAGTTTAGCCCCACATAGTATTAGTTAGTATCAAAATAAGCTAGGAATTCATTTTAATTCAGATCTAGAAAATGCTGCAAACTAATTTTGCTTGATTTTATTATTTAAAATTTATAGGGCCATTCACTGAAGTAGTTTTAATAAAGTAACTTACAAATTATAGTACAATCAATTGAGTGGATTTCACACACAATGATGTGCTTAGCAATGTGTCATTGATTAGCTGAATGTCTTTCTGAGACCCTTGTAAGGAAGAACTGTTTAGTAATCAGAAAAATACTGGGGCCTTTATAGTTTAAATAAATTATTTAAAACATTACTCTTCAATTATATTACATTTCTTTTCTTATTTCAAAATAATGTCTTGAGACCCAACATCTTCTTTCTTTTTTTTTTTTTTTTGAGACAAGGTCTCATTCTGTCACCCAGGCTGGAGTGCAGTGGCATGATCACAGTTCACTGAGCATCAATCTCCTGGGCTCAAGCAATCCACCCACCTCAGCCTTTGGAGTATCTGGGACTACAGGCACACACCACCATGCCAGATTACTTTCATATTTTTTGTAGAGATGGGGTTTTGCCATATTGCCCAGGCTGGTCTTGAACTCTTGAGCTCAAGCAATTCACTCACCTCAGCCTCCAAAAGTGTTGGGATTATAGGGGTGCACTACCACACAAGGACAAAATTAAATATTTCATAAAAATGTAATATAATTTAATTCCATGGAAATACAGAGGCTGACATCTTATTTTTATTTTAATATTTACTTTCTAGGAGTTAATATAAACAGAATAAAACCTATTTCTCCCTCAATATTCAAAAAGTTTACAACTGCAGTCCAGCTACCTAAGTCCTTTTTGTGTTGCTATAACAGAATACCACAGACTGGGCAGTTTATAAAGAAAAGGAATATATTTCTCACACTTCTGGAGGCTAGGAAGTTCAAGAGCAAGGTGCTGGCAATTTGTTAGGACTTTTGTACTTCGTCATGCCATGGCAAAAGAGGGTCTGGCAAGAGACCACAAGAGTACAAGAGCAAGAGGGGGAAGAACTTGCATTTACAACAAGCACACTCTTGAGGTAACTAACCCATTCTGGCAATAATGACATTAATTCATTCATTAGGGCAGAGCCTCACAACCTAATCATCCTTTATGAGGCCCTACTTCCCAAAACTGCTGCATTGAAGATTATATATCCAACACGTGAACTTTGGAGAACATATTCAAACAATACATCAGCTGTATTTTCTTTCAATGAGCTGAGGTTGTTTTGACCTACTTGATTCCAATGATTGGTTTGCATAATACAACTTCAGGCCTTGTTTTTCAGTTTTTATATTGTTTCATTTTAAAGGAAATGAATTTTTTATAGATTTGAGATACTGCTACTTTAAAAGTTTCCTGGGCGGGTGCAGGAGTTCACACCTGTAATCCCAGCACTTTGTCAGGCCAAGGCAGGGAGATCGCTTGAGCCCAGGAGTTTGAGACCAGCATAAGTGACATGATAAAATCCTGTCTCCACAAAGAATACAAAAATTAGCCAGGTGTGCTGGTGCATACATGTAGTCCCAGCTACTCAGGAGGCTGAGGTGGAGGATTGCTTGAGCCCAGGAGGTGGAGGCTGCAGTGAGCCATGACCATATCACTGCACTCCACCCTGGGCAGCAGAGTGAGACTCTATCTCAAAAAACAAACAAACAAAAGACCAGTAGCATTTTTATACATAAACAACAAACTATCTGAAAAGGAAATCAAGAAAGCAATTTCATTTATAAAATACCTAGGAATACATTTAACCAAAGAGGTTTAAAAAAAGCCTCTACAAGGAAAACTACAAAATACTGTTGAAAGAAATTGAAGAGGCTAAAAATCAAATGGAAAGACATGCTCATAAATTGGAAGAATAAATATTGTTAAAATGACAATATTACACAAAGCAATTGAATGCAATTCCTATCAAAATACCAATGACATTCTTCACAGAAACAGAAAAAAAATCCTAAAATTTATATCAACCCCAAAATACCCAGAATAACCAAAAAATAAAGCCAGAAGTGTCACACTACCAGACTTCAAAATATACTACAAACCTGTAGTAACCAAAACAGCATAGTACTGGCAGAATAAAAGACATATAGACTAATGGGACAGAAAAGATAACTCAGAAATTAATCCACATAACTACAACCAATTGATTTTTTACAAAGGTGAAATGGTGCTTGGAAAGTTGGATATCTGTATGCAGAAGAATGAAATTAGACCTGCCCTTCTTGTATACAAAAATCAACTCAAAATGGATCAACCACCTAAGGATAAGACCCAAAATGATAAAACTACTAGAAGAAAATAGAAGAAATGCTTTAGGACCTTGGCCTGGGAAAAGATTTCATGAATAAGACTTCAAAAGCATAGGCAACAAAAGCAAAAATAAACAAATAAACAAAGGCAAACTAAAAGCCTTCTGCTCAGCAAAGACAACCCAGAGAATTGGAGAAAATATTTGCAAACTACTCATTCTACAGGGGATTAATATCCAAAATATATAAGTAACTCAAACATCAACAGCAAAAACAAACAATCCAACTAAAAAAAATGGGCAAGTGATCTAAACAGACATTTCTCAAAAGACATATAGTCAACAAATACATGAAAAATGTATCAATATTATTAATCATCAGGGAAATCAAAACCACAGTAAGCTATCATCTCACCCCAGTTAGGATGGCTATTTAACAAAAAGACAAAAAATAACTAATGCTGGCAAGGATGTAGAGAAAAGAGAACTCTTACACAGTCAGTGGGAATGTAAACTACTACAGCCACTATGGAAAACAGTATGGAGGCCCCTCAAAAAACTACAATAGAACTACTATATGATCCAGCAATCCCACTACTGGGAATTTATCCAAAGGAAAGGAAATCATTATACCAAAGAAACATCTATACCCCCATGTTTATTGCAGCACTATTCACAATAGCCAAGATATGGGATCAACCTAGGTGTCCAGCAATAGATGAATGGATAAAGAAAATGTGGTATATATACACAGTGGCTATTCCACCATAAAAAGAAGGAAATCCTGTCATTCTCAGCAACATGGATGGAATAGGAAGATATTATGTTATGTGAAGTAAGCCAGGAACAGAAAGGTAAACCCTGCATGTTCTCATTCACATGTGGACGCTAAAAGAAAGTTGATAGGGAGAGATTTGTTAAAGGATATAAAATTATAGCTAGATTGTAGAAGTAAGTTCTAGTACTCCATACCACTGTAGGACGACTACAGTTAATAATATGCAGCTTCAAACAGCTAGGAGGAGTATATTGAAAGTTCCCAAAACAAATAAATGATAAATGTTGGAGATGAACGATATGCTAATTACTCCAGTCTGATCACTATATATGTATCAAGACATCATTATGTACCCTTTGAATAAGTATAATTATTGTCAATTAAAAATAAAATATAAAAGCATCCTGTTAATATACCACAGCAAGAAAGTATAATTTACTTATTCATGAATTATCTGCTACTTATACTTCAAACAAATAAGCTAATTGTTTGTTCGTTTACCTAATAGGCTGAGTCTAAAGAGCCATTAGTGGCTACTAGTAAATGAAATAGTTTTTTTTTTTTTGATGTAATTACACTCTACATTTCATACGTAGTGGTTTTATGTAAAAACATCTCTGATTAAGGGTTGACTTCAAAAAGTTAACATTTAATTTCTTGTAATTGCCTGTATAAACAAAAGAAAAATTCATAATTTAAATATTTTCTGCTGTAGACATCAGGTCATGTCCTTGCAGTTGCAATGTATTTGGCTCTGTTAGCATGTAATGATCTTGACATTGGCAGGGAGACAAGAGGGAGAATTGAGAGTACAGAGGGAAGAAAATAAATACAAAGAGGGAGAAAAAAAGAGGAAACAGACAACAAAAGAAGGAGAAACAGAACATGGGAAAGAAAATAGAATAGATGGTAAGAAAAGAGAAGAAAGGAGATGAGAATGAGGCAGAAAAAGAGAAGTGGGAGATTAAAAGTTCTCTTTCACCTGGAGGGGTGTTGAAAAGATCCTGAGCTGGAATCCTTATTCACATTTTGATAAAAGGGAGTACCAAGTTCTTAATCAGATATGGAATTTCTTATACTCACATTGCTTCTATTTGTTTAATGTCAAGTTATATAAGATAATTTATGGCCTGCATGAAAGAATTTTTTTAATACTTGTAAAAGCTTTACACACTTGTTTTAGAGACAGATGTTAACTATAATCAATGGCTAGGTTGAACAGAGTCTGTGCAACATGCCTGGAATTTGTAAAAATTGCCAACTATTAATAAAGCAGTTTCTTCCAGTTGTCACTGTGTGCCATTCTTTGAAGCATTCCCTGAGGAATATTTTTAAACAAGCTGAGATAGAACTTGTCATGGTATCATATAACCGCTATTGAACTATTCTGAGCTTTGAATCAGCCATGTATCTTTTGTGTGAAAAAGAAAAACAATCTGTCATAAAAGTGCACGAAAGCTGACAAGACTTTCTCTAATAGCTATATTTTAGGAATACATATTTATGAGTGTTTTTAAACAGTAGCTTGCTAAATACTTACTACATTCTCAGGTAGTTTAAAATATGAACCACTGACCTTAACAATTACTACAACTTACTTTGTAGATAAGCCTGTGGTTTTCTGACCATCAAGCAGCCTATAATGTTGTACATTAAAGAAAGAACCCGTGTCTGTATTTTCTTTCAGATTTTTATGATTAGTATTGACATAATTCAAAATAACTATCTCAAATTTGTCTTAATGCTTATAATTTCCTTTCAGCATTTTATAATTAGATATAGAAATTATTCAAAATAACTGTCTCAACTTGTGTTAATGTTTATATAATTGTCCAAACCATATCAATTATTCTCTAATATTCTATCATTATACAATGAAATCAGAGGGGTTATTTAATAAAGGCAGCAATGGGCCAAGAAGAAAGCAAAGAGCTCATTTTCCTTCTAATCTAAAAATTATTTTTTCTTTTAAATCTTACAATTAGTCAATATAATTTCAGTAGAAATTTGCTGTGGTTTTAAAGTACTGACTGACTTAAGGGTTGAATGGCAATGGTGCCACAGTGATGGATGAATATTGTTAGGACATAAAGTTTTAAATAGAAATAAGTGATAAGTATATTTGGGTTTGCAGAAGCCCTAGAATAAATGGTATCCTCACTTTAAATTTATGATGGAGTTGATTTCAGTATTCCCAGTATTAAACATGCTCAGACTTCTAGTAAAACTCACTATGATACTCTAATCTTAACAAGAGGCACAGCAATTCCAAGAGTGGTTTTTATATAACAGTCAATCATAAATGTTACCACTGTCCTTGCATTATTTATATGTATAGCATTCATAATTATACACCCAGTATTCCTTCTACGACATCAAATCATCTGAGGCACAATGATATAAGGATAACTTCTCCACTAATTAATTCAAGGTTCATTGATATTGATGAGCTTCTAATTTCTCTACTTAAGACACCAAGATGCCATTTCCTACCCTCTCTGCTTGTGACATTTATCTTAATTGAAGGCTAAATAAAAGATTAACTTAAGAATTAAGACCAGAGTCAAATGCATTAGAGCAAAGAAGCATAGATGAGGAACTGCAGAATTTTAGAGTTGATAAAGATTTTAAAGATAAGGTACCTAACATTACTAAAACTGAAGTCAAAGAATGTGAAAAGACCTTCCCAAATCTTACATAGCTAGCTGATGTGAGAATAAGTAGAAAAGAGGCTAAGTATGTTTGATAAGTACAGAGGAAAGGATAAGAAAATAGAGTCTTGGCAATATACGTATCTATACAGTATTCCCACAAGGGCAGAATGGCTTATAGTAGCGGTCCCAATCTTTTTGGCACCAGGCACCTATCTCATAGAAGACAATTTTTCCATGGGTGGGGGCCAGGGGTATGGGAGATGGTTTTGGGATGCAGTTGTTCCACCTCAGATCATCAGGCATTAGTTGAATTCTCATAAGGAGCACATAACCTAGATCCCTCAAATGCACAGTTCATAATAGGGTTTGTGCTCCTACGAGAATCTAATGCAGCTGCTGATCTGACAGGAGGCAGGTGGAGTTCAGGTGGTAATGCTTGCTTGCCTGCCACTCACCTCCTGCTGTGTGGCCCACTTCATAACAGACCATGGACCAGTACCGGGGTCCATGTTCCAGGGGTTGGGGACCCATGGTTTATAAAAACGCGGCTCAGAAAATACCCTCTAGGCTGAGCGCTTTGGCTCTCGCCTGTAATCCCAGCACTTTGGGGTGGGTAGATCACTTGAGGTCAGGAGCTCGAGACCAGCCTGGCCAACATGGTGAAACCCCATCTCTACTAAAAATACAAAAATTAGCTAGGCATGGTGATGAGCACCTGTAATCCCAGCTCCTTGGGAGGCTCAGGCAGGAGAATCACTTGAACCCGGGAGGTGGAGGACGCAGTGAGCTGAGATCAAGCCATTGCACTATAGCCTGGGCAACAGAGAAAGACTTTGTCTAAAAAAAAAAAAAAGAAAAAGAAAAAGAAAGAAAAGAAAAGACACTCTAATATAGCTGTAAGGTTTGAAGCTCTCATCTGCTGTGGTTGTTCTTCCACCACAAGCAACAGCCAGCAGGCTTCCTACCAACACTTTTAATGTAAGGATCTGTCCCTAGATTTACCCCATAAGCAGTGTCTATGCTGGACTACTACAGTCCTAATTTTTTTTTATCAACAGAAAATATAAGCTTTTAATCAAATGCACAGAGAAAATGTTTTAGATAATGAGGATATTCCCTGGTGTAATTTAAATGAAAGGAAGAGGAATGGGAGGGAAGGAAGGATGTGTCAGGAACAGCATAACCTCTATGACTAAGGATGAGAAGGGAAAACCTTCTTGCCCTCAAAGTGAAATCCCCTTCTATTTTAGGCAATATTCTTTACTTTAAAGAATCTCTCAAATGAGTCAGTAGGGTTAGATCATAGTCTTCTGGGAGGTTTGCTTTCCAAAGGATAAAATTTTTATGCATCAATAAGAAAGGAAAAAATATAATCTGGCAAATAGGAGGGAGAACAATCCCTTTCCAAATGCTCTGTCTGTTCTGTTCTCTTCAGTCCACAGAACACAGACAAATATGGCAGACAATAAAGATCTCAATTTTGTGAAAATAAAAAGATCCAAACCTGGCCGGGTGCAGTGGCTTACACCTGTAATCCCCACACTTTGGGAGGCCAAGGCAGGAGAATCACCTGAGGTCAGGGGTTCGAGACCAGCCTGGCCAACATGGTGAAACCCCATCTCTACTAAAAATACAAAAAGTAGGCAGGTGTGGTGCAGGCACCTGTAATCCCATCTACTCAGGAAGCAGAGGTTGCAGTGAGCCGAGATCGCACCACAGCACTCCTGCCTGGGCAAAGAGCGAGTATCCTCTCAAAAAAAAAAAAAAAAAAAAAAAAAAATTCAAACCTGAGTCTTTAGTCCCAGGGTTTCATGTTTCATGTAACAGTTTTTCAGTAGCTACTGGCCCCAACAAAGCCCCTACTTTGCCTGAGTATAATGCGTCTCAGGGGTGGAGAAGCAGACAATTATGGTGCTTTGAAGTCTTTTTCAGCTTTTTGGGTGAAATCATAAATGTATACTTTAAGTCAAACTAGATAGAGACATATGCATAGATGCTGTTTTATTGCTCACCCATTTAAAATGCAAATGATAGTACCAAAAATTACCAAAGTCCACACCCCAGATGTTCCTATTATTCACAATGGCTTTTTATTTTTTTTGGCTACACTTATCCTCTCCTACATATCTCTGAATTTATTCTACCACATAACCCTCCTTATGGAAACACCTACTTATTTCTTAAATAATTTTGTTGTATATATTTAAAGAGTAGGAATCAAAAAATAAGTTCATTTTCTCAAGTAATGCAAAAGCTAGATCTTCATTTCCATATCCCAAAAGTTAATTATGTAGAAATAAACAACATAAAGTGATAGACAATCTATTTATGAAGCTACATTGATTGCTCTGTGAAAACAAAAGCGGCTCAGTTTTCCTCAACAGCATGTGAGGAGAGGTCTATGGTAGGACCTTAAAGAGAAGCACTAAAGTTCTGTGATTGATACCCAATTCCCCATATGAGATTGCTTAATTCAGTCTTGAACATAAAGGAAAACACACACATGCATGCACACACACACTCATACACACACACACACACACACACACACACACAAAAAAAAAAATTCGGTCTCTTTCTGAATTAAGGGAAAGCTCTATTGCTGGCCATAAACCATAGGATGTGGTTTCAAGCATAGCAAAAGATAGAATCATTCCTCATTCATTCATTCATTTATTCAGTAACTATCTGTTAGCAGTTTCTATGTGTCAGCATCATGCTCCAATGAAAAAGACATGGTCGTTACCTTCAGAAGCTTCAAATCCAGTGGAGGAAGGAATACGCTATTAACACTCTATTGACTGGGATTCTTAGCATTATAAATGACAGAAGTTACATAAGAACTTATGTGTGGGGAAGTTACTGGAGGTCACTCCATGTTCAGGCATGATTGAATCAAACAAAGTCAACAGGCAATCTGTCTCACTCCACACTGGGGCTTTCCTCTTCTTTGATTTCACTCTCAAGGTGGTTCTCACCTTACGCTGGTAAGAAGGTATGCTCTAGGCATATATGTCACCAGCTTAGGAACTCCTGCACAGATAGAGTCATGGCCCATTTTTTCCAGCAAAAGTCCCAGAACTGATGCTAATTTAACCTAACTGAGGTCACATTCTCATCCCTGAACCATTCTCAAGGACTACAGTGATAGAATGTCTTACTTGGCCAGGCCAGCAGACTGAAAGTATGAGAGGGATGCTTTTACTAAGAAAAGATGATGTCATTCAAGAAGGAAATGAGTGCACGTAAAAAACGGAGATGTCCACTGCAACAACATTACAAGGCTGAGCACAAAACAAGGGTCACAGAGAGTGCTAAAGGAAAATAGAAACAGAAGATTTAATTGCAATGAAAGGAGGGGGACTTAGGAGGCAGGCAGGTAGTTGTCAACTTCATAGAAAAGTGGCTGGTTTTTTTTGTTTGTTTTTTGTTTTCTTTGAGATGGTGTCTCACTCTGTCACTAGGCTGGAGTGCAGTGGTGCAATCTCAGCTCACTGCAACCTCCACCTCCTGGGTTCAAGCAATTCTCCTGCCTCAGCCTCCCAAGTAGCTGGAATTACAGGCTCATGCTACCGTGCCCATCTAATTTTTGTATTTTTAGTAGAGATGGGGTTTCACCATGTTGGCCAGGATGGTCTCAATCTCCTGACCTGGTGATCCGCCTGCCTTGGCCTCCCAAAGTGCTGGGATTACAGGAACCACTGCTCCTGGCTAAAAGTGGCATTTTCTCTTTTTTTGTTAATTATTATTTTTTTATTGTACTTTAGGTTCTGGTGTACATGTGCAGAACATGCAGGATTGTTGCATAGGTACATACATGGCAAGGTGGTTTGCTGCCTCCATCCCCCCATCACCTATATCTGGCATTTCTCCCCATGTTATCCCTCCCCAACCTCCCCACCTGCCAAAAGTGGCATTTTCAAAGCAGCAATTCTGGAAAAAGATCTGTCAGTTCCTTACATAATTAAACATAGCTTTATCTTATGACTCAGAAATTCCACTCCTAGGTGTATACCCAAGAGAAATGAAAGCAAATGCCCATACAAGCACCTGTACACAAAGGTTAAGCAGTGTTATTTGTAATAACCAAAAAATGTAGAGTCCAAAGCACCCATCAACTGACAAATTTAGATAATCAAATACGGTGTGAACATGTAGTGAAATATTATTTGACCATAAAAAGGAATGAAGTGCTGATACACGCAACATAGATGGACCTTGAAAACATTATGGTAAATGAAAGAAGCCAGACCCAAAAGACTACTTACTATATGATTCTGATATGAAATGTCCAGAATGGGGAAATAGAGATGGAAAGATGTGTGGTTGCTTAGAGCTAAAGGGAAAGGGAGACAAACAGGGTATGGGGTTTGTTTTGAGGGGATGAAAATGTTCCAGAATTTACTGTGGTAATGGTTGCACATATCTGTGAATATACTAAAAATCACTGAATTGTACACTGTAAATGGGTGAACTGTACAGTATGTAAATTGCATTTCAATAACACCATTAACAAAGTAATATTTAAAAGACCAGTTGGAGTTCAGCAAGTATCAGGCTAGTACATATGAGGCTGGGGAGTTAATGCGATTATAGACGTAGTGAGTTATCTCACTTGTTTTACAAGTATGGCAGAGTCGTGTGAGTCTCTAGTGGATGCTGTGGTGTGTGGCCCAGATTTCCCTTTCAGAACTAAACAATCTAGTTCCACAGCTACTAGGAGCACACCTGATGACAGCCGTCCACAGGAACCGGCTACGCAGCAGCACAGGGCTGCTCACCCAAGACCATGCTCCTCCCCAGCAGGAGCCTCCATCCAATGGCTGGTTGTTGTGAGTATATGAGTGTATATAGAGTCTCTGGACAGTATTTTTTTTTCATTCTCTGTCGCCCAGGCTAAAGTGCAGTGGTGCAATCACAGCCTCCAACTCCTAAGCTCAAGCTATCATCCCGCCTCAGCTTCCCACACAGTTGCACTACAGGTGAGTGCCACCACACCCAACTAGTATTTTTGTATTTCTTTGTCGAGATGAGGTCTCATCCAGGCCAGTCTCAAACTTCTGGCCTCAAGGGATCCTCCCACCTCAGTCTCCCAAAGCTTCCACAGGTGTGAGCCATCCTGCCTAGGTTCAAAACAGCTGTAAAAGGCCACTTATACTTCAGAGCTCACCATGGGTTGTCCGAGGACTCTGTGTGATCACACTGCAGCTTCGCATCTCATCTTACCCACTCCTGTTCCTTCTCTCCCCTTCCCCCCAGGGTCTGCTTTCCACAGAGCCCAATCTGCAATGTGGTGCATAGAAGTTGATGCATAGAAGAAACATAACTTTTAAAGAGACCAGAAAATTAGATACAAACTAAACTTTAGAGGACCCTGAATGCCATGCTAAGGAATGTGATCTTCAATAGAATGTAGAAAAGTAATCATTATAATTATGTTTAAGTTAAGCAACCCAAGCAATCAGTTTAAAAAATTACCTAGAATAAGGCCAGGCACAGTGGCTCATGCCTGTAATCCCAGCACTTTGGGAGGCCAAGGTGGGTGGATTGCCTGAGCTCAGGAGTTCGCAACCAGCCTTGGCAACACATTGAAACCCCGTCTCTGTGGGGGCTGGGCATGACAGTGTGTGCCTGTAGTCCCAGCTACTTGGTAGGCTGAGGCAGGAGAATCACTTGAACCAGGGAGTCAGAGGTTTCAGTGAGCTGAGATCGTACCACTGCACTCCAGCCTGGTGACAGAGCAAGACTGTCTCAAAAAAAAAAAAAAAAATTAATCCAATAATACAGGCAAAAGGACAAGTTAATGGATACCACAGATAGGACTATGGCAATGACAATGAAAAGGAGGAAAGAAATTGGGAGACATTATAAGAGAATGAACTGGGTTTGATGAATGATGAGGTGAGAGATATTTTAATAGTAAGAAAGAAGATGAAAAAGACTACAAGATTTCTTAGTCTCAGAGTTGGCTAACAATAAGAAAAGTAGCACAGTGATAAGATGTATCAGTCAGGGGCCAGTAAGAAAACAAAAACCACACCAGTTATTTTAACTGACAAAAAAGAAACTAACATAACCATGTTAAGAGAACCACAGGCAAAAAGGAAACAATAAGGCATCATGGGCTTTGTACAGTGGCTCACACCTGTAATCCCAGTACTTTGGAAAGCCAAGGTGGGAGGATCACTTGAGGACAGGAGTTTGAGACCAGCCTGGGCAACGTAGCGAGACCCTGTTTCTAGAAAAAAATTAAAAATCTAGTAAGACATAATGGCATACACCTGTAATCCTAGTTACTTGGAAGCTGAGGCAGCAGAATCACTTAAGCGCGGGAGGTCAAGGCCACAGTAAGCCATGATTGGGACACTGCAAGTCAGAGCAAGACCCTGGCTCTACTTAATAAATAAATAAGAGTATCATGAAATTCGCAATTGCAAGAGGCAGCTGCTGTCCCTAGGACTGGCAACACAAAAGGAAGAGATTGGAATTATTAAAATATAGAAGTTCAGAGCTACCGGGTGTGGTAGCTCATGCCTGTAATCCCAGCACTTTGGGAGCCCAAGGCAGGAGGACTGCTTGAGACCAGGAGTTTGTGAACAGCCTGGGCAACATAGTGAGACCTGCTGTCTACAAAAAATTTTAAAAATTAGCAGGTTTGGTGGTATGTGCCTGTAGTCCCAGCTACTTGAGAGGCTGAGGCAGGAGGATCACTTGAGCCCAGGAAGTTGAGGCTGCAGTGAGCCATGATTCCATGACTGCACTCCAGCATAGGTGACTAAGTGAGAACCTGTCTCTCAAAAAAAGAAGAAGAAGAAGTACTAGTAGTAGTAGTAGTTTGGCAGAGGGACCCCATAGATCTGTGGCCTGGACCTTGAGAAATAGGTGTTTTCAACTGCTGTTCCTGTTCCTGAGTTTGGTGGCATCCCATGTGGCTGGAGTCCAAGCCTTTGAGGAGGGTGCATCTGCCAGTGATACTGGTATTTGAAGGATGGGGATGGGAAGTACAATAAATATAGCTTTGCAAGTGTTGGGAAAATTGCAAAACAGAAATTTACCTTTGCTGCTAGAACAAAGTGCCTCTGCCAGAGTGAAGCAGCACTGCAAGGTGATGCGGGCAACAAAGAGGAAAGACCAAGTCCCTTCTCCCTGCTCCAGCTTTATAGCCTCCCACTGATGTCCCCATTGGCACAACCTCCGTACCCTTGAGTTAGCTATTTAATTTCCTTAATCCTCAATTTCCTCATCTAGTAAGTGTAAATTCACATTAGTGCTACCTTATATATAATTTCATTGATACATGTAATGTGGCACATAGAGTGAGCTTTCAGTGAATATATTTCTCTATTATTGAAATGGGAAACCTAGAAGAGAAGGAAGTCAGTTATTTTACAGTTCATTTTTATTCTTTGAAGGGGATGGGGTGGGGGGACAGGGAAGAGTGAGTTGTTGGATCATGTTGAGTTTGAGTATTTTCTAGAATAGCTTTATTTTATGTGGAAAGAGTTAGAAGTGTAATTCTAGACTCACCTGAGAGGTTAATATAACTTTTTCTGACAATAGTTATGCAGGAACATGAACAGAGAAATAGGTATGCTCAGGGGTTGGATGGAAGCTTATGAATCAGAAGATGCTAAAGCTATAGTCCTCAAATTCTAGCATGTATCAGAAGCACCTGGAGAGCTTGTTTAAATACAGATTGCAGGGTCCCACCCCTAGAATTTCTGATTCAGTAGGATGGTGGGGCTTGAAAATTTGCAGTTCCAACAAGCTCCCAGGTGATGCTGATTGCTGCTAGTTCAAACAGCACCCTTTGAGTAGCACTGGTCTAGAAAGCCAATACCAGAGCTGCAATCATTGGTTAGTATCCAGACTAGATTTAAAAAGGAAGAGGAAGAAAATAATTAAGAATCTACAATGTGCCAAGAGTTTCGCAGACATTCTTTAATTTAATAAGCTCAACAACCCTAGGAAGTAGGTGTTGTCATCCAATTTTTCAGGTAAGTAAATTGCAACTCAGCAAGGTAAGAAAGTTTCCCAGAGTCACACAACTAGTAGGGTGGTAATATTGGGACTCTGATCCAGATCTGCCCATCTCTAAAACCCATATTTTTTCCATTGTGTCATACTCTGAACTTCTCTCAGTAAAGTCAGGAGGGTAATAGGAAGCTTATTGGCTAAGAAAGACCTACAGTTTACAATGAGATTTTAACTACAATCTAGATGGCAACAATTCCCAAATTTATCTTTCCATTCCAGACCTATCTCCCAAAACCTAGTGCTCAGCTGCCAGCTCAGCATTTCCGACTTCCTTCCCAGCTTATCCTAAACTGAACTGTTAATATTCCTCTCAGAGGCGCTTTACTCTCAGTCTTCCCCCTTCTTGGCGGATGGCAGCTCTATCCTTACAAATGCTCCTTCTCCCACATGCCACATCTAATCTATCACCAAGTCCCGATGGCTGGGTCTTTAAAACAGACCCAGATTTCCAGCCAGTTACCAACACCTGCACAGCCTCTACCCTGATCCAAGCCATCAGCATCTCTGGCACTGATTCCTGCAATACCTATAGTGTCTGTTTCCACCTTTGCTCCTCTGGAGTTTATTTTCACTCTGCAGCCAGCATGGTCCTTGGAAAACTGAGTCAGATCATGTCCCTTTCTCCTTGAAACCCTCCAACGATTCCCCATTTTACTAAGAAAAAAAAAATCAAAGTCCGGCATGACACTGACCCCTATTACCACTCCCCTACCAATCACCTCCTCCTCTCACCTCCTGCTGGTCCTGCCTTGCCTCTCTCCACTCCAGGCACACTGACCTCTTTGCTGTTCCATAAACGCTGCCAGGGACAGTGTTGCATTAGGGACTTTGTACTGTTCCCTTTGCCTGAGACACTCTTCCCCCAGATTTCTAATGGTGAGCTGCTTTCCTCCTTCCAGTCTTCGATCAGAGTTCACTTTCTCAATGCAGGTTATTTAAAATTGCAACCACTTTTACTCCCAGGAATCCTGACTGTCCCCTCTTCTCTTTTTTTCATTTTGTTCTCAGCCTTTCTAAAACACTACACAACGTTCTTGTTTGTTGTGTTTATTATATATTGTCTATCTCCCACAGCCTCCACTAGTATGTAAACTCTATGAAATAAGGGATCTTTGAATTTTGTTCACTGATGTCTCTGAAGTGCCTAAAACTGTGCTTGCCACATAGTAGGTACTCAATAAATACCTGTGAAATGAATGAGGACAGAACTGAGTTCAACAGAAACAACCAAGTAGAAGAGATGTAAAGTGTGAGCAATGACATCAGAGAGAACTGTTTCAGAACCGGAGCTCTTGGAAAAGGCTTGTGCTCCAGTGATGTGGCAGCCAAGGTGGGACTGTGAGTGTGGCCTGTGGGAGGGGAGTCGGAAAGGGCAATGCGCTGGGAGAAAGGACTGAGAAAACCCAAGATCCAAAGTAGAAGAGCATTTCTCACCTCTTTCCTCAGAAAAGAACTAGAGATTAAAGGAAAACTGAAAAATTATTTTCCCTTTTGAAAATGTTCAGTTTCACAGTAACCTTAGAAAGATATATTGTCTCTCAAATCAATGTTAGTTTCTTCACTTTACATGTCTGTCTATAAAGAAGGGTAAACAGAAGCAGCTTCTTTCCTAAGAACCCCTGCCATTTTCCATAGTTTGGGCTCCTGTATTGTTTCTGCATGAACCAGGAGGGTATAAATAAGAAGTGCTTCCTAAACGGCCACAGAAGCAGAAGCAGCAGCTCCATCCACCCCAGGCAGAGGCCCAGGGCCTATGCTGTCAGTACTCTCTGGAGGGGGCAGTAACAGGAAACCCAGCTAAGACTGCCTTAAACAAGCGGGGTAAGGGGGTGGGGAGGAGAAAAATTATTGGCTTTTGGGACGTAAAGGTCCAGGGTTTTGTCAGTTTTAGGCCTGGCTTGATCTAGGCACAGACACTGTGTCATCAGGAATCCAATTTTCTCCATCAGCGAACTTTCCTTTCCTCTGACTTGCCATTATTTCCAGGAAGACTTGCCCCAGATATGGCCTCCAGCATCTCTAGGCTTACACTTTCTCACAGTAGTCATCATACCAGAAAAAACCTTTTTGACAAGCACTCCAAGACAAGGCCTATGCCTGCCTCTCCTTGGCCTGACTGGTGTCCTCTCCCCTAAACAAATCACCATGGCCAGGGGATACACGCCTCTTATTGTCTTTTCCTGAGCCTTACACTTGCTCACTCCTAGAGCTAAAAGATGATCGGACCCCAAATGGACCAATTGTGGAGAAGGATGAATTCCCCAAAAGAAAAATTGGGACTCTTTTGATCAGAAAAGAAGAAATGGCTGCCTAACTGGCTGCAAAAGTATACTGGTGTTTTTCAAAGTTTTATAGGAGAGAATCTTACCGCTTATATAACATGATCTTAGGAATATGCAAGAAGTAAGGGCCAGAATTATTTCTCTTAATTTAGAAAGTCCATACTTTTGCAAGAGTAAGTTATTTTCAGTGACTGCCATCATTGAGGACAAGTTTGTTTGTTTTTTTTAAATAATCCTAGACACTGCTGATCCTGTGTCACTTTCCCCCTTAGCAGATGTCTAATATTTCCCAGATTCAGTGCTAGACATTAGTAAATACAGACATAGGCAAAATGTGCTATCAGAGAGATAACCCTCATCACCATATGGATGGCACCAAGCCATTCATGAGGGATCCGTCCTCATGACCCAGACACCTCCCACCAGGCCCCACCTCCAACTGGGATCACATTTCAACATGAGATTTGTAGGGGACAAACATCCAAACCATATCACTCCATATAGGAGTAACAGAGCCTTTCTCTATCTCCCTAGCCCTCTATTTCAGGGCCCCATCAAATCGCATCCCCTTGAACACTGTTTCCAGGTCCTCCCTCCATTCTGGCCTTGGGTTCTCTTGGCTGCCCATCATGTTGCTCAGTCCTACCCTCCAGAAACCTCATCCCTTCCTGTTGGTTGTGGTTGTGAAAAGTTTGCAAAATTGCTCTGGAAAAACTAGGACCTTCAGTCCCTACCTCAGAAATCTGGAAACATCTCAAAAGTGCCCTTCTAGGACTACTCACAAGGCTGACCCTGCCACCCATATGTCTGGTATCCAACAAGAAAGCCCACAAGAACCAGCTCAGATTTTCATTTTCTTGAATTGGGCAAATCATCATCATCTTCTGGGGCAGGAATTGCAATGCTAAAAGTAAATGTAGTGATCACCTACTCTGGCCCTGTCTTTTCTTAATTAGGAAAAAGAAGATTAGCAGACAAATGGTGGGAGTACAGATGGCACTCCCGGTTGCTGTTGAGAAAGCCCACTTGGTGGTGATTCAGAACAGCAGCAGCAATAATAGAAAGGAAAGGAGGGGTGGAATCAACACTCCGAGCCTGGTTTCTTGCCCTTTGTTATCTTGAAGCATTATTTTATTCTTTCATTTATTCATTCATTCCTTTGGTAAATATTTATTTACTGCCTATGATGTGCGAGGCACGAGGCAGGTCTCACAAGAAAAAGATCCTGTCCTTCCTCTCAGACACTCAGTCTAATGGGGAGAAAGACACATAGGTACTACTATGTGCACAGTAAACCCAGAAATGGAACAGGCAGTGATGAGGAGACTAAGGAACATGGAAAAGGTGCTCCTATCCAGCTCAGGGGGCAGTGGGAGCACAGGCAGGGGTGGGGCTCATGGAAAACCCCCTGGAAGCGATGAAAGTAAGCTGAGTCTTAATGAATGAGTTGGCAGGGGATGGAGGCGGGCAAAGGAAGAACAGCATGGTGGGTGGAAAACATTACCGACAGAAGGAGGACAGCAAAAATCAAGGCAGCCAAGATGTAGCTTGGCATGTACAAGTGGTGACAAGAGAACTCAACAAGAACAAGATCATGTAGAAGTTTTTAGGGCAAGTTAAGAAACTTGGCAGTGCCAAGTGAGGAACTATCAACACGTTTTACGCAGGGTAGTAATGTGATCCAATTTTCATTTTTGATAGATCATTCTGGCAGCCATGTCTGGGGTGGATTTTAAGAGGACAAGATAAGTCAGGGAGGAAAATAGATGAAAGACTGAATCAACAAAATGGTGGCAAAGAAAGGAAGAAATATATTTGAGAAATGCTTAGGAATTAAAAATGGAATGATTTGTGGCTTGATTGGATGTGGGAATGAAAGAAGAGTGAAACAGGGACTAGGGTCTGCTTACCAGCTGGTGACTACAAAAAGCAGGAGGCGGGCTGAAGTGATTTGCTATAGAAGGCAAAGAGAGCAGAAATCAAAACAATCTGTACTTTGGGGGTGATAAGGATGCAAGTGCTTCCCATGAACTACATGGGTACAATGGAAAGTAAGGATGTTCAAGCCATCTTGATGGGACCTACCCAAGAAAGCCACGCAGGGGATGAGGGAAACTTAGGAGTTAGAGACTATGGGATAGACTGCCAAATGCAAGAAATGAGGGGGCTGGACCAGAGGTCACTGTAGAATGCATCACTCACATCACTCTGGAAATCTCCACAAGAGGAATTTCAAAGAACACACAAATGTCCCATGAAAGAACCAGACACTGTTAACCAGGATGGACAATAGCAGCAAAAGTGACAAGCGAAAAAAAGACTTGTTTCTTGTATTCGTTCATTTTCACACTGCTGATGAAGACATACCTGAGATTGTGTAATTTATAGAAAAAAAGGGGTTAATGGACAGTTCCATGTGGCTGGGAAGGCCTCACAATCATGGCAGAAGGCGAAAGGCACATCTTACATGGCAGCAGGCAAGAAAGAGTAAGAGCCAAGCGAAAGGGGAAACCTCTTATGAAAGAGGTTGTGGGATTTCTTCACTACCACAAGAATAGTATGGGGGAAACTGCCCCCATGATTCAATTATCTCCTGTTGGGTCCCTCCCACAATACATGGGAATTATGGGAGCTACAATTCAAGGTAAGACTCAGGAGAAAACATAGCCAAACCATATCACTTCTCTTCATCTGACTGAGAAAGGCTGAGAAAGAAGGAAAGATTCTTCAAACCTGGATGTGACATTGATGACCTGAACCTTCCAACACATGAAAATGAGTCAGAATTACCTAAATAAGAACCTCTATTTACACAGCTGAAAGTGACTAGAGTAGAATGTACTCAAGATCTTGTTAAACAATGAAAAGAGACAAGTGTGTCACTATTGAGAACACTGCTTTAGGTAAAATAACATCAATTCCTTACCAAGTTCATCTCATTCTCTAAAACAGTTACACTAATATCTTGGTGCTCCCTCTTTACATAAGGTAAGGCCATTATTAATATATTTCATATAGCCATCCTGATAATGAAAATTTATTTTGGCTGATCTTGTCAGATCGTTAGATCATCACCATTTTTTACCTTGACTGATGAGTCTGTCTCAGAGTAAAGGTGTTATACACTCTGCTGCTTCTTGTTGTTTGCTTGTGCTTATCTTTAGTACAGACTTCAAACACTTTCTTTGTACAAATCTGCTTAATCCACTTATTCTTTTTGTATGGGTTAGTTTAGTTAAAACCAGACATAATAAGTTATAAATGCTTTGTAAGTGGTACAAATAAAATCTGCAACACATCAGTCACAATACTCTGAAAGCACATGAGTGAGATTGCCAAGGTCAACCCTTCACACACACACACACACAGACACACACACACACACACACACACAGAGAGAAAGAGAGAGAGAGAGAGAAAGTAGAGCTCTCACTCTTGCATTGAGATACCTCAAAGACTGTATAACATGTAACCATCTAATATACACTAAAAGCACTAGTGTCAATATGTATTCATTATTAGTAAAGCTTAATTTTAGATGGAAAAAAAGTGAGTGCTCTAAATTTTCTGCTCACCTCTTGGGGGAAGTGGAGGAGTCATTGCTCACACTGCTCTGGAAAGCATGCCCTCCATCGGGAGACCACCAATGGGGTCCCCCTGTGCTGCAGACTTGGCCGGCTCAAGTGATGTGACAACACTCTGGCTGGTTGCTCTTTGCTCTCTTTTGTCCCTCCAAGGTTATGCTACCTCTCCTTAGGCTTTCAGAAACCCCTAGATATTCTCAGGGAGCCCACACTACATAGCAGCTTCTACTTTTTTAGCCCTAAAATACAAAATTCTGATTACTTTCCCTGGGCAATGGAAATGAGGAGTGAGGAGAGGGATTTGTCTGTGATTCACCTGTGAGTCATCTTTTCAAAGGACACCAGGTGTTTCTCATGGAAACAGAGACCAAAGAGCAAGGTTGACCTCTGAGCAGGCATTCTACCACATGTGGAAGAAAGCAGCAGTCCTAGAATTATGGGTCTTGAAGGCCCAGGATACAGAATCAAGTGAAGGGTCCCATTTTGGGAAAGAGTTGTTGATTTATCTATTGTGTTTTGTTTTTTGATTTTTTGGTTTTTTTGATAGGGAGTCTTGCTCTGTTGCCCAAGCTGGAGTGTAGTGGCATGATCTCTGCTCACTGCAACCTCCCCCTCCTGGGTTCAAGCAATTCTCCTGCCTCAGCCTCCTGAGTAGCTGGGATTAGAGGCACATGCCACCATGCCTGGCTAATTTTTTGTATTTTTAGTAGAGATGGGATTTCGCCACGTTGGCCAGGCTAGGTCTTGAACTCCTGACCTCAGGTGATCCATCTGCCTCAGCTTCCCAAATTGCTGGGACCACAGGCATGAGCCACCACGGCCAGCCATTATTGATCGTTCTTTTATTAAGTGCACAACCAGGTTTCTGGTTAGTTTGTAAACTACAGGAGGTTGTGCAATGCAGCAAGAACCTTCTCTTCAACTGTTTCCTTAAAAGTTTCTGAACTCTTTTCCACCTACAGTCTCCTTAACGCCTTCAGCTTCCTTATTCCATACTGATACTCCCTTTCCATCCAGCACTTTACTGATTCCCTGAGGTTTTCTCACATCATTCTGCTTACCGGGAAAAACCACCACCTTTCTGATCTTTCCTAAACTACCTGTATGCTTGGATTCTTGGTAATACTTTAGATACTCCAGTTTGTCTTCAAAGTCTCCCAACTCTCCTATTCCCCTGTCCTTGAGAATATTTTTTGTAGTTTTCATAGGGAAGTGTATCCTTTATTCTGGGTCCAGGTCTATGTCTACTTGTCTTTATCTTTTCATGAGTATACAGTATTTTGGATTGTATCATACATAAGATATTTTTGTTTATACGTATAGCTCCTTCATGTCTTTTTTGTGTATACATCTTAAAGAGAATTCTGAAATAATATAGTTGGAATAAAATGTAAAAAAAAAAACTCCTTTAGAGGTATACAACTTTGGTTATTTTTACAAATTACAAAGAGGTAAGAGGAACAGAGATAATTTGTAATTTTGGCAGATTTCATCACATTATCACATGCAAAATGTTGTATGAATTCTAATTTATTTTTTCCTTAACCCCATTTAAGTAAGAAATGCAATTTCCATTTTAGTGCTAACAGTGAAATGGATATGAAATAACACTGAATGGGGACGCATATGTGTGTGTATGTGTGTATTCTATTTAGTTATAGAAAAACCTACCAATATATTCCATAACTGTTGCAATCCTTTCCCGTGCTCACTAAAACTTCTCCTGATACTAAAATAAATGTCACCAACTGCATTCAAGTAAGAAGTTTCATGTAACACTCATTCCACACAGGCTGGTAGAATTTCCTAGTTAGACACATAAGATAGTATTTGTTATATTGATATTGGTAAACATTTTCTCTATTCATCTTGTGAGCTGCTGCTGAATTAAATTTGAAATTTTGTAGGAATCTGCTTAATCCACTTGATTCATGTTGTAAAGCTACAAATGCAAGTTGCCAGATCTATCTATGCATTGCAAGTGTTATTATTTCTACATTTTCATTCCAGAGTAATAATTTGAGCAATAATCAGTGTAGTCAGTTCCCCCACATTCATCAGTGATACAGAGTCTCCCTCTGTAGCCCAGGCTGGAGTGCAGTGGTGCAATCTCGGCTCACTGCAACCTCTGCCTCACAAGTTCAAGAGATTCTTGTGCCTCAGCCTCCCGAGTAGCTGGGACTCCAGGAACACACCACCAAGCCCCACTATTTTTTGTATTTTTAGTAGAGACGGGGTTCCCCTGTGTTGGCCAGGCTGGTCTTAAACTCCTGGCCTCAAGTGATCCACCCGCCTCAGCCTCCCAAAGTGCTGGGATTACAGGCGTGAGCCACCATGCTCGGCTATCAATTTCTTTAAAAATAAAAAAATGAAAGATTAAAAATATTATTTTTAGGTTACTTTAACCAAAGAAAATGCATGAAGAACAGAAATTGTACTTTCAAAGGCAAGAAATACTGTCTTACCTGAGCTTCCAGAATTCTTTTCTCTTCCATGTATTCAATTTTTCCTTCAAAAATTTTGGTTAAGTAAAATGACTACAAAACACGCTGAGCTTTCCAGGGTCCTTTTACCATTTAAAAAGAGACATGTAGCGGGAGCTCTTGGTGCTGCACCAAGATCCCCTTTAGCTGCTCCAGCTGTCCAGCTGCAGAGTGTTGCCGGCTAATGGCTCACAACTGCTCTCTTCTCGAGAGAACTGCCCTCCGTCAAACTGGAACCACCTGATCCAGAAGGCTGGGCTGTGTCTCCCCACCCCCATTCCCTACAGGGACAGACCCCAGCCAATGACTGACTGGCATTCGGGAGATCAAAAGCCAGCCCCCTTGCCTCAAGAGGATCTAACAGTGTGGTGTAATTTGTGTTTCAGATCTTCCAGTGGGATCAGGCAGAAGGTAGTCTCCAGCTGAGACCACATCCTTGCTTAGCTCCTTCTCTTATCTTATCCTGCTTCTGACTTACCCTTCTTCTAGGACCACTGCCTCAATAAATCATTCAAAGAAGGATCCTCATCCCAGGCTCTGCTTCTAAGGAACTTAAGATAACTCCTAAACAAGATACTTTTCAAAAAGAACAATTATTGCCTGGGTCATCTGAGTTAAACCTCTGAAACTGATGCCATCATACGCAGTATTTTATAGGTCACATACATAAATTAATAGCTATACATTCTTAAATAACTATAATATTGATATCTACAATATCATTTACTGTCTATAACAGTATTTAATATGTAAGACATCAGAGCATCCTAGTAAGCAATGACCTCTGAAGAAACCTCTTACCCTTATTTAAAAAAAAAAAAAAGCAAAATAGTTCACTGGTATATTTCAAAGCAGGCAAGGTGGAAAGAAAGCATCAACTGAAGACATTCTGCTTGAGTAGCAATTAGGCTATACAAGAGGAATTCTGTCTCCAAAAGAGGATTCACAAATTCATCTCTGCAAAATTTTTAAGACAACAATAGTGGTTTCCTAGGCTTCTCTTCAGCCCGTCAGTAGCTTCTAGCTGTACACAAGCTGTATAGAACACTTAAAAGTGGTTAGGGTATCTGGCCAAGCCAGAGAAAACAGGATGATAATTAATCACCTCAAACCTAGACTGAATTCTCAATGTTGTTTTAATGGCTCAGTCCTCCTCTGAGCCATCAAGTCCTTTTACAGAATAAACATGTGTAGCCAACTCTCAATTTTTTCAGCTTTAATGGGAGGACTATTCATTCCACAAATATCTATTGAGTTTTTGCTAAGTGCATAGTACTTTGTTAGGTGCTAGGTAGAACTGAGAGGAGTAAATATGCTGTTTAGACACCAGAGATATGCACAAAACCAAAAAATTGTATTAGGCTTTGGAATATTATGCTATGGAGGACCCAAAACTCATGTCAATCTGGAAGCCTGTCTGCCTTCTCAATCTTCCTCACTCCTCCCTTCTCAGTTCTATTTTCCATCATGCATTACTTTTTTGTTTTACTTTCCCTCAGAGGTATGTAACTGTCTGCATTCCTACTCCTCCTTGTATTCTATGCTTCCCCTCCATGATATCCCATTCCATTTATGCTTCCTAGGGAGAGGAGAATACACAAGAATTAAGCTGTTTGATTTGAAAAAGACATTACGGATTGTCTAGCCAAGAATGAAGAAGGTGCTATAGCATAAATTGAATGAAAATCACCTAATTACAAGAAAGCTGAATAGCTATTTTAACATTCCTGGAGTTGGCAACTGTCAAAGAGATTCAGTTCATTGGCAGAATAAATGAGCCTAGTTAAGGATTCTTTATATTTACCTCACATTATGGAGTTTACAATTTTTTTAGACATACGTATTCCATCTGATCTTCATGGCAATCTTGTGAGGTCAACCTGCCATATCAGAGGAAACTGAGGTTGCTTATTTTCTCATGTGAATAGGGAAAGGGATAGAGATTAATGTTCTCAATATGGGCCCATCATCAGAGTCATCTGGGCATTGTTATATGCAAATTTATGTTACATATAACATAAATTTTGGAGTTTACAAATTTATATTCGAGTGCAAAAGAAGTAGCACTCAAATATAAATTTTCTCAGCAAGGGAATTTACTTCTCTAGAAGGGTGCATCTCACAGCAATAGCAAATGCACACCTGGACAAAGGAGGCGAAGAGTTTCTTATTCCTGATGCAGGTAGCCCCTACTGCTGTGTTGTTCCCCTAAGGCTAGGGTTGGACTGCACAGTCTAAACTAATTCTGATTGTCCATTTTAAAGAGAGCAGGGGTATGAGCCAGAGTGGCAGGGTGGGTAGTTTGGCGGGAAGGACAGTTACAGAACAGGTCAGAGCAGGTGACCAGGGTGACTCAGGTCAAAGCAGGTGACCAGGGGAACAGATGTGAACTACTGATTAGAACTGATGGGAAAGTTGTTTACCAAAACTATAGGCAAAGGGGTGCAGAGAACTTAAAGTTTGAAGTTAAACTTTAAAATGGAGAATTAAAGAATAAGAGAGCTGAACATACTGACATACTGATTCTTTGAAGAGAAACTTGGAGTTTACTATATCTAACAGCATCTTTATTTTAGGATAGTAGCTTATTTATTCATACACAGTCTTATATGGTGCATCAATATTCTTATGTTTTATTTGTTGATGATCAATACCTAGATCTATTGGTATTACCTAGATCCATTGAATCATTAAGAGTTACAGAATGGTTATGGTCTAATTCTAATAGTCCCTCTAACATTACTCAAAAAGCTGAAGAAATTTTAAAACACATATATAACAAATGGTATGTACAACAATAAGCAAACAAAAAAAATTAGCACTTAATTCTTTTTTCAATTTAAAACTTTGCCAGGCATGGTGGCTCACACCTGTAATCCCAGCACTTTGGGAGGCCAAGGTAGGTGGATCATGAGGTCAGGAGATTGAGACCATCCTAGCTAACACAGCGAAACCCTGATTCTACTAAAAATACAAAAAAAAAAAAAAAATACCCGGGCATGGTGGCATGTGCCTGTAGTCCCAGCTACTTGGGAGGCTGAGGCAGGAGAATCTCTTGAACCTGGGAGGCGAAGGTTGTGGTGAGCCAAGATCATGCCACTGCACTCCAGCCTGGGTGACAGAGCAAGACTCTGTCTAAAAAAAAAAAAAAATTCCTCTGGGACAGTGGTTGGCAAGCTTTATTTCTGTAAAGGGCTAGCAAATATTTAGGCTTTTGGGGCCACACAGTCTCTGTTGCAACTACTCAACTTTTCCACTGTAGCATGAAAGCAGCCATAGACATGTAAATAAATGGGTGTGGTTTGTTGTGTTCTAATAAAACTTTGTTTACAAAAACAGGCAGCAGACTAGATTTAATCAGAGGGCCACAGTTTGCCAATCCTTGATAAAAGCTAAATGTTTTTCATGTTTGGAGGCAACTTTTAATTTTCAACTTTTTATGACAGGCTATTTCAACCATATACAAAAGTTGAAAGAATAACATATTGAATTCTTATTTATGCATCACCTATCTTCAACAGTTACTAATTTAGGGCCAATCTGGCTGGGCACAGTATCTCATGCCTGTAATTCCAGCACTTTGGGAGGTTGAGGCGGGTGGATCATTTGAGGTTGGGAGTTTGAGACCAGCCTGACCAACATGGTGAAACCCCAACTCTACGAAAATACAAAAATTAGCCGGTGTGGTGGCAGGCACCTGTAATCTCAGCTACTAGGGAGGCTGAGGCAGGAGAATCACTTGAACCCAGGAGGCAGAGGTTGTAATGAGCCAAGATCATGCTATTGCATTCCAGCCTGGGCAACAGAGCAAGACTCCCTTTCAAAAAATAATAATTTAGAGCCAATCTTATTTGATCTGTATCTATCTTCTTGCCCACCTGTCTTCCTCACAATTATTTTAAAAGATCCTTTTATATTATTAATATTAACATTCATTTCATCCATAAATATTTTAGTATCTCTGAAAACATACCCACAATGCAATTATCACACCTAATAAAATTAACAATATTTTTAAAAATTTGTGTGATTAAATCAACAGCCTAATAAGCTCCAGCTTCAGTTGATAGCTATGTCTCTTAAGTCTTTTGTACTTGATAGACACCCCCTCTATCTTTTTTCCCCCTTGCGGTGTATTAGATGAAGAAACTGGATGACTTTCTCATTGTCTGGATTTTGATGACTGATTTCTCTGGTGTCATTTAACATGTTCCTCTGTCCTCTGTATCTTCTGTGAATTGAAAGTGAGATACAGAGACTTGATGAGATCCTAGTTTAATTTTTTGTTGAGAACATTTTATATGTTGTATTGTGTACTTCCATCAAGAGACCCATTTTATGTTATTCACAGCTATTGACGATTATTGCCCAGATTCACTAATTCATTAGGAGTTACAGAATAGTGATATTCTAACATTTTTTCTTTACTTACTGGGTGCAATACTGCAATGAAGAGAAACTGTCCCTAAACAGCTATATAATTTTCCTGATAGAGTTGGTAAATGAAAAGCAGGATGAATACACAATTTTTTCTCTTTATTTGCCAGATTTTAAAATAATAAAATACTTCTTTTCTTTAGCATTCTCCAAATGTGACCAATTAATTTCTTTTTTCCTTTTTCTTTTCTTTCTTTCTTTTTTTTTTTTTTTTTTGAGACAGAATCTCACTCTGTCACCCAGGCTGGAGTGCGGTGGAGTGATCTCACCTCCCCTGGGATCAACAGATTTTCCCACCTCAGCCTCGGAGTAGCTGGGACTACAGGCATGCACCACCATGCCCGGCTAATTTTTGTATTTTTAATAGCAATGGGGTTTCACCATGTTGGCTAGGCTTGTCTCGAACACCTGACCTCACGTGATCCACCCACCTGGGCCTCCCAAAGTGCTGAGATTACAGGTGTGAGCCACCGCACCTGGCTGAATTTCTTTTTAATGAGTATCTCCTTAAAGTACAGATGCCCAGGCCCAACCACAGATTTACAGAGTCACCAGAGATAGAACCTGGCCTCTGCATGTTTAAAAGTCTTCCTGAATGACTTTGAAGCATGGTCTGTAGCCCATCTGTTAAGAATGTCTGGGCCAGGTGACTGCTAAAGTCCATCCCAGCACTAGCATTCTGCAAGTCTATAATGTGCAATTAATTTTAGATTGCATATATCACTACTCTCATTCTCCTTTATATAATATGACTGGTGAAATAGTGTCAATAAGATGTTCAAGGCCAGGTGCAGTGGCTCATGCCTGTAATCCCAGCACTTTGGAAGGCCAAGGCAGGCAGATCACCTGAGGTCAGGAGTTCGAGACCAGCATGGCCAACACGGTGAAACCCCATCTCTACCAAAAAATACATAAGTTAGCTGAGTGTGGTAGCACACACCTGTAGTTCTAGCTACTTGGGAGGCTGAGGCAGGAGAATCCCTAGAACCTAGGAGGCAGAGGTTGCAGTGAGAAAAAAAAAAGATGTTCGGACAACAGCTAGACATTTTCAGTATCTTAGCAGCCATTTCCTTAAGAGTGCTTCGCAGATGGCCAAGAACACTTTTATTTTCCACCCAAAGGGTGGAGGTTGGTACTTGCAGTTACAAAGAGTTCAGGATTCCCTTAATGTTCTTCAGTCTTCCAAATCCACACTCCTAGAGATCACGGGCACATGGATTAATGTCTGAAATTCACCTGCAGAGTCAGCGCTTCTTGCCATGATGTATCCATGAAGGTAACACACCTGGGTGTGATTCAGGGGCCAAGCCAACAAGACATAAATCACTATGATTATCTGCCTTTTGAAACATAATAAAGACATTGATTTGAGTCTAGGGACAAATCCATCCAAATCCTGCCTTTCCCATTTACTGTGTGAATAGTGGCAAGTTACCTAATCTCTCTGTACCTTGGATTCATTGTCTCTAAAATGGGGATAATAACAGTACTCTCTTTGACTTAATCTGAGAACTAAATAGGTTTAATATATATAAAATGCTTAAAACAGTGTTTTGCTCTTATATTGCTAACCACTATTACATTTAGAGCCAGGAATGTCACCTGTGTGGAAACTTAAAATCAGTAACAGGAGGGCTAGGTACATACAGACCACAAATTGCGGCTTTCACAATGACCCAGTGTCTTTATTTTAAGCACTCTGAGATCAAGACTTGAGTAGAAAATAGTTCTGCATTTCACATTATAGGAGTGGTTACATGAATTTTGTCAGGCAGAGTGGGGAGGGTCAGAGTGTCCAGAAATTGTAGTTCAAAAAAAAAACGGTTCAAACCACTACCATTCCTCTAATTAATTCCATAGTTTATGGGAGCTCAAAGCCCCAGTTATACCTCAACAATACTTTTGGCAACTTTATGTGACCACTTCAGATTCTAGCCTCTTGCTTTTGAGATATAACCCCCTACACCAAGTCATATTCACCTAGGCGAGAAGTGCAGCCTTTTCTTCCATTTACACTCACTCCTACAGAGATTCATGAACTTAATGGGCTTTACCAGCAATTTGAGGGAAAGAAGAAAGAGAGGTTTGATTTAAATCAGTGAAAACCACCTCTTGTGGTCATGTAGGTGCAGCCATTCTTGAACCATCCTTGGACTCAGAGCTGTCCAATAGAACTCTCTATGATGATGGAAATGTTCTGCCCTGCTTAGTACAGTTGCCATTGACCACATGTGGCTTTGAGCACTTTAAACGTGGCCAGTGTGACTGAGAAATTAAAATTTAACTTTATTTAATTTTAACATACTTAAATTTAAACAGCCATTTGTGGCTCGTGGCTACTTTATTTATAGCACAGCCCTAGTCCTTTCCCTGTAGCCTCATGGACTTTTTACCCCGTAGAGACCCAGCTCTCTCTGTCTTTCTCACTCTTATCATCTTTACAGATGTTCCCTTATTTTATGCCTGGCAGTTTATCCTTCTACAAGCATGCCTTAGCACCTGATGATAGCCACGTCTTTGGAGCTCCACTTACCACGTGATTCTTAGGCGTTACTTAATCTATTTGTGCCTCAAACTCATTGTCTTTTAACTGGGTATAATAGTTACTCTCAGTGAATTAATCTAAGAATTAAATAAGTTAATACATGTAAAGTGGAATATATATACCAATGGGCTTAGCACAGGTCATGCCAAAGAAAGACATTTTTGTACTTAGAAGGAATTCTAATGAAAGATGTTAACACATAAAACTTTCATCTTGTTAATAATAATTTTAGGCTGCACTGTCCAATGCAGTAGCCACTGGCCATATGTAGTTATTTAAATTTAAATTTTAATTATTTAAACTTTGTTCCTCAGTAGCACTAGTCTCATTTCAAGTGCTCAATAGCCACAGGTATCTAGTGACAATTACATTGCACATGGTAGTCACAGGAAAGTTCTACTGGGAAGTGGCAGAATATTACTACTATATTCTTGAACTCAAGTACAAAGGATTGCCACAGTAGGCCAAAAAACAAATTAGGCAATACCAATCAACAGCAGGTTTGGCCCCTTATCAATCTCACTTTCTCATTCTGCATTCTGTATGGTCACCTTTCATTTTTCCCTTTTACTACTTCCTCTCCCATCTTGACAGTACTAATGAAATGTATTAATAAATACTAATAAAACCGTATAGACCTCATTTTAAATGATATAAAGAATATTTTCCTATTTTCTTCTAAGGTTTCTTAGCAGAGGAGATTATGCCTTTCTTTTTATTAATACCAAATTATATCTGGCAAAACAACAGGCATAATCCTATTCACTTGCTGCAGCCACAGAACAGCTAGGAAGAAAACATAACTTAATGATGGTTTTTAATTGAGTCCTATTTGCTCATAGGTTGATAGAACTTGATATGAGTTAGTGAAGGGAAGATAGTTCAGATCCATTGTGTGTGTGTTCACATCCTTGTATATTTTTTGGCATTAACTATAGTCAACAGGAACTCATCTGGGTAGTTAACAAAAGTTTTCCCATTGAGATTCTTTTGGGCATTTGCTCCAAAGAAAAATGTTATTATTAGTATATGATGGAAACTTTCTTCCAATGCACAGAAGCTTACCCTCAGAGAACACAGCATTAGTGTCGATACTTATCTAAGTATTGGCTGCCAGAATGCTCTCTTTTTTTTGAGACAGAGTCTTGCTCTGTTGCCTAGGCTGGAGTATGATGGCATGACCTCAGCTCACTGAAACCTTCACCTCCTGGGTTCAAGCGAGTCCCCTGCCTCAGCCTCCCAAGTAGCGGGGACTATAGGTGACTGCCACCACACCTGGCTAATTTTTGTACTTTTAGTAGAGATGGGGTTTCACTCTGTTGACTAGGTCAGTCTCAAACTTCTGACCTCAAGTGATCCACCCGCCACGGCCTCCCAAAGTGCTGGGATTAAAGGTGTGAACCACCATGCCTGGCCCAGAACACTCTTGTTTCAATCTTAGTAAGAGTACAAATAAAGTGTGTTTGGTAAAGAAAAAATTAAAATGGTCCTTAATGCTGAAGAGTGTTTAGTTAGTGCTTATTTTCAATAGAGGAAAATAAAAACCAGTGAGTACAGTATTTTCAAATACTATTAAAACAAAGATAATAGAGATTTACCTGGCTGGGTGGGGTGGCTCATGCCTGTAATCTCAGCACTCTGGGAGGCCGAAGCAGGCAGATCACCCGAGGTCAGGAGTTCAAGACCAGCCTGACCAAATGGAGAAACCTCGTCTCTACTAAAAATACAAAATAATTAGCCAGGCTTCGTGGCGCATGCCTGTAATCCCAGCTACTCAGGAGGCTGAAGCAGAAGAATCTCTTGAATCAGGGAGGTGGAGGTTGTAGTGAGCCAAGATCATGCCATTGCACTCCAGCCTGGGCAACAAGAGTGAAACTCCATCTCCAAAAAAAAAAAAAAAAAATATTTACTCAACACATTTTCAAAATACATACATGATTTTCACTTCAAATAGGTTTTCTCTTTTGGGTTCTCTCTTCAGGTTAAAGAATATTATATATCTGTTTCCCTAGAGAAGAGACTTTAAGAAATTTCCTAACATTAGTTTTATGGAAGAATGCCTCTGAGAACACTTGTGAGGGTGTTAATAAAAAAAAAAAAAAAAGCAGAGTTGGGCAGAGAGAGAAATTGGGTTGCAATGAATTACAGCAGAGTTCTCAACTGATACTACAGGGAGCTCTGGAGTTAGGATTGCCCTTCAAAGCTGTCCTAAATGAAAACATAGAGGCCTGGACCTGAACTCCCACATTGGACAGCCATGCCATGAGGGCTGGCCTTTGGCTAATGGCAATTGATACAAAAGAATGTGAGTTGCCAGGGCTCCCAGCAGCTGGAGAATGAGTGCCTAGATTCTGAATGAGTGATCTGGGCAGCATACACAACACAGAGGAAAGCCATCTCATTTCCTGCTCTAGAGGTAGTATTCATTTTATTCAGATGTGTGGTCTAATTTCCACAACCCAGGTAAGACAATTGTGAGGGTCCACAGTGAACCACCTGTTTTAGGAGGGGTTCCTAGAAATAGACCCTGAGATGAGGATTCGTATGAAAGCAATTTATTTGGAAATGTCCCAAAACAAACCAACAGGGAAAGTGAGATCAGGAAAGAAGAAGGGCAACAAAGCATATCAAGTAAAGTCCTACAGCAGGTAACATAGGCTCAGTTCTACCGGACACCTTTGGAGAGGGTATGTGTACTTCCTCAGAGTTGTCCCCACCAGGGAGCAAGGTATCTTGCCCATTTATTGCCCCCTACCCCACTCTGCATTCATCAGCCATTGGTTAGGAACCACCTCTGAGAAAACAAGTTTCCAGGCACTTTCAGCTCCCCAAGTGTAGACAAATTAGATTCCAACTGCTTGGGGGCAACCCTTCAGCAAAGACACAGATGCTACCTCTCCTAGAAGTGAAAGCACATAGGAACCCATGTGCCTTAAAATGGGAAAGGGACTGGGGAGGCTATGGGTAGAGAATTGAAAACATGGAGTTAGGGGTTCATTAGTTTTTAATAAACCCATATGTCTTATTACCCTGGTGGGCACTGAGGCCAGTTATTCCAGTTCCCTGTCCTGTCTATGCTCAACTTGAGAAGAAAGAAAGCGAATGTACTAATTTCTCCCCTTTTTTTTTTTTAGCATGATAACACATTCTCCTGTATGTAAATGCATACCAAATAACACACATGCATTTACACTTTGCCCAAGGACAAGCAATAATTTTTAGGTCAGGGCAATCCTAATCTAGATTAACAAAATATAACATCATCATAACCAGAACTAATTATGGATTCACTCAACATTTTTCAAAATACATAAACTTCAAGTCGGTTTTTGAAATACAGCACTTTTTAAATCCATGCATGAAGTTGTTATTAGAAAATATATCCTAAATCACATGTGCCTATTTGCATAATACTAGGAAAGTTTTCTTTTAGTGCACCCTGGAAGGGTGTATTAGTAATCTCAATGCAATAACCTTCTGAATTGCTTTTGAAAGTGATTTGAAAGAGCTTTTAACAATGTTCTTCAATACAAGTATTTGTGAGGTCATACCCCCACTAAAAATTACAATATCTGTGTTAAATTTCTTTACCTCCTTTAAAAATTGGTTATTTCATCAGATTACTTCTATCAGAATTGAGGACTCATATTAAGGAGGGTCATTTCATTCCCAAGTAGTACTTCACTGTTCAAAATTAAAAACTCAGAAGAGAGTCCCATAATAAGACAAAGATTGTAAGGACTTAGTTATTTGGCAGCTCCCTTCTTAATGGAGAACAATTTTGGGGAACAACACTTGCTTTACAATGATAAACAAAATGAAAGGAAGTCAACATCAACCACACTTAAGTGATAGTGCTTATTTGCAGGTGGGAAAGGAAAGCTGTGAGGTGGGTGCACAAACTTTATTAGATTGCTGTAAATAGACTTTCTTTTGCCACCTTAGTTGAGTCTCTTATTATTCCATCGATCCACTCTACAATCTAATACCAAATGCATTTCTATACAAAGGCTAAGAAAAGGGGTTTATTCTCTTTCACTATATGACCATTTTGAGGAAATGACTTAGGTATGCTATGAAGCAGTGACTCTGATATCATACCAAAATTTTTACAATCTGTGTTGTAAGGTATATAGGATTACTTGTAATTTTGGGATAATCAGATTTTTTTGTTCATTTGCCTTATTTCTATTGTTGTAATATTGGCTTTGTCTCCAGATATCTTATGATTCGGTTTAGAAATGACTATGAAGCTCACATAAACCTCTAGTAATGGCTGGGCACAGTGGCTCACGCCTGTAATCTCAGCACTTTGGGAAACCAAGGTGGGCAGATCACCTGAGGTCAGGAGTTTGAGACCAGCCTAGCCAACGTGTTGAAACCCCGTCTCAACTAAAAAATACAAAAATTAGCTGGGCATGGTGGCGTGCACCTGTAATCCCAGCTACCCAGAAGGTTGAGGCAGGAGAATCGCTGGAACACGGGAGGCAGAGGCTGCAGTGAGCCAAGATTGCGCCACTGCATTCCAGCCTGGGTGACAGAGCAAGACTCTATCACAAAGAAAACAAAAAACAAACAAAAAAACCTCTAGTAACTAAAAAATTGCTCCAACAATTTGGTCCCTTTATGATTCAAATTTCTTATCTGCAAAAAGGAGAGACACAATGTCCTATCACCTGTGTTTTATCTGATTTTGATTGGGAATTTGAGCTATGTTTCTTCCTACTTTGTTGAAGACGCACCAGACTAAGGATTTTAAGGTAAAGAACAGGAAACAGGTATTGATTTCCTTTATCCACCCCAGTCCCTTTGTATCTCTTTGTATTATTCTATGATGGATTAGGTGGACAAGCCAGCAAATGTTTCACGTTTGCTACTGATTTGATGGGCTTTGGAAAAAAAAGAATTTGAGGCATATACTAGTAAGGAGAAGAGTCCTTAAAATCAGGTCTGGGTCAATGTGATAGGTTGCAAGCCACTACATCAGAAGACCCCAGACCTCCTAATATCTTATTTACATCTCTTAGCTCTCTCTTACTAAGCGCGCGTGCACACACACACACACATACACACAAATATCTTACTGAAATAAATACTGATACTTTTATTAACCTAAGATTTCTTTCGGTCACTTCTGTATTTCTTTTCTCTGGTCTGAATATGGTCATTGAAATTATGCTTTCTCCTTCTCATCTGTAATCTTCTAGGACGTTATTTCTCCAGGTGTAGTCCATGGAGATAGAGTGCACAAACCATAAAGGATAAAATGCAGATCCTAAACCCACCAAATCAGAGTCTAAGGGAGGGAGTCCAGGAATCTGCATTTCAACACAAGAGTCTTATGCAAATTTAAGTTTCAAAGTCATTGCTATAGGTTGTTATATAAAATTTACATGCTAAATTAAATAAACTAAGGTACAGTCCTTCCAAGAGCTATTTGACACCCATTAAAAAAAAAAAAAGAGGCTGGGTATGGTGGCTCACACCTGCAATCCCAGCACTTTGGGAGGCCGAGTGGGGAGGATCACCTGAGGTTAGGAGTTTGAGACCAGCCTGGCCAACATGGTGAAACCCTGTCTCTACTAAAAATACAAAAATTAGTCAGGTGTGGTGGCAGACACCTGTAATCCCAGATACTCGGGAGGCTGAGGCAGGAGAATTGCTTGAACCAGGGATGTAGAGGTTATAGTGAGCTGAAATCATGCCATTGCATTCCAGCCTGGGCAACAGAGCAAGACTCTATCCCCAGTCCCTCACTAAAAACGAAAAACACAAGATTAAGCCATGGAGGTCCATCAGCTTCCCTGGCTTCAGGACCACCCCAGCCTGTCCTCCCCACTCCTTTAAGGGTTTTGGTTACAACATAATTAAGCAATCACTGTCTGATTGTTTCTGACCCCTCAGCCCATCCCACCACATTTTTTTATCTCCTCCTGACATTCTTTCTCACTACTTTTAGAAGAGTTAAGTCCAACAAACTGAAATACTAAAGACAAAGTAATTACAGTAGAAATGTAACAATAGAGTGGACTGCTCTCAACCAGATACCATGGGGCAACTGTATAGCAGGTGGCCTGTCTTAGCTGCCTTCCATTCCCACCCCCCTCTGTCTCACCCCTTCTTCAGCACCTGTTCCTCTCCTTCCAGCCATCTAGTCACCTAAAGGATGTCCCCAGAATGTGAGGTCACCCAAAGAGTCAAGACATATAACATTTCTCATTACCCAGGAAAGTTTCCTCTTGGTTCATTACAGTGAAACTTACGCCACACCTGACCTCCCAGCCCCAAACAACCATTGATGCTTATGGTCATTATAGGTAAATTTTGCCAGCTCTAGAATTTCACATAAATGAAATCATATCATGGGTACTTTTTGTGTACAGCTTTCCAATCCCCTCGATATAAGGCTTTTGAGGTTCATTCATAAGGTTGCATGTATGGATATATCATAGTTTGGCCAATCATTCTCCTACAGATGGACATTTAGGTTGTGTACAGCTTGCAATTATTATAAACAGAGCTGTCATTGCCATTGTATACAATTTTTCTTTGGTATATATTGTCATTTCTCTTTGGTAAAAACCTTTGAGAATTACTGGTAAGACTATGTTTAATTTTATAAAAAGCTAACGATTATCCAGCATGGTTTTACCATTTTACATTCCCACCAATAATGTATGAGTTCCAGTTGTTCAACATTCTCCCCCACACTTAGTATTGTCAACCTTTTCAGTTCTAGCCATTTGAATAAATGTGTCATAGTATCTCATTATTATTTTAGTTTGCATTTCTCTGATAAATAAAGATTATAGGCATCTTTTCATGTATTTTTACTGCCATTCATACAGCTTCTTTTCTGAAGTACCTGTTCAAATCTTTCAATCATTTTAAATGAATCATTTTTATTACATACATTCATACACGCATGATACTTAAGATGCTGAACTCAAAGGATTGATTCTAATGGTATGCATCAGACACAGTAGTCAAGGGTAAAGTCTAATTTTGTATACAAAAGGTGGAATTTTTACCCCTATGTAAGCTGCAAAGCACTGGAATCCACAATTAATAGTGCCCCTGCTCTGATATAACAGAGTGATCAGGCACACAGATTATGGAGTCACTCTGACTTGGCTCACACACTGGCTACACTACTTCCTAGATGTGTGTCATTGGACAAAGTGCCCGATGAATCTGTGTCTCAGTTTCTTCTTTAAAATAGGGCAACAATAATACCTTAAAAATGGTTGTGATAGCTAAGTGATAATACCTCAAAAATTATTGTGATATCTAAGTGATGTCATTTAAGATCCTTTGAACAGTTCAAATACATAGTGAGCACTCAGTAAATGTTTGATGTTATCAGGACAAAGAATCTGAGTTTCAGTTATTAAAGTGCTCACCTAACCACATTCTTTCTAGAATCCTTATCAATATAACATTGTCTCTCTCCTCCAGCTCTCAATTATATTTTTACCACTAATTTGTAGATGAGCAATATCTGGAGACTTATTTTTCTCTTGCTTTCAGGTGATCTGCAAAAACAATGGCAAAGAAAGAGGTAGTCCGAAGGTAGGTTTTACCTGATTGTTTAAATTTTATATCAACTTATATCAACTTATTCCTTGGAAATCTAATTCTTTTTAGACTACTGCAACAAAGTCTTGAGATAAATTAAAGCTCAAGAGAGGGAGAGCAACTAGACTAATTCCAGCAGAAGACTGAGAGTAACATTTGACAATCCAATTATTTTATTTCAGGGCAGAAAATTAGTTTCCTCTAGGACAAACAGAGGAAGTGAAACTTTAACAACTTTTTTCTTTGAACATCAGGATGTCCTAAAAGTTCCTGAAAGTACGTATTTAAAAAAAAAAAAGAATTAACATGTATTAGGTTAATATAGTAAAGAACAAAAACCACAAGATCATCTCAATAGATGCAGAAAAAGCATTTGAAAAAATTCAACACTCATTCATAATAAAAACTCTCAAACTAATAATAGAACTTCCTCAACCTGTTAAAGAGTATCTTTAAAGAAAACACGCTAACATCATTCTTAATGCTGAAAGGCTTGATTCTTTCTTTCTAAGATCAGGAACAAGGCAAAGATATCTGCTTTTGCCACTTTTATTCTATCTTGTGCTGAAGTTTCTATAGCTAATGCTATAAAAATTTTGTTTTTAAATTAAGGACATTAGATTGGAAAGAAAGAAGTAAAACTGCCTCTTTACATAACCTAGTCCTATACCAAAATTCAAAGGAATTTTACTAAAACTATTTTTTTTAATTTTTTTTTAATTTTTTTTTGAAAGAAAGAAAAAGAGAAGAAAGAAAGTGAGAGTGAAAGAAAGAAAAAAAAAGAATGTAAGAGAGAAAGAAAGAGGAAGAGAAAGAGGGAGAGAGAACGGGATTCTTGTTTTATTGCCCAGGCTAGAATGC